>JAIPRL010002355.1:0-61470 GCA_025469235.1 Pemphigus obesinymphae | reverse complement strand
GAGCACATCATTACTACGCGAATGATATCTTACGACTACGTTTCGCCGCCAGGCGACCGGTTTTCACCCGATAAGTTATACAATAATAAAGTCGCTGGCGTCGCCCCCAGTACTATTAACATTTATTTAATTGCCCGATATCAACCAACCTACTATTAATACTATTTTCATATTTATATAATATATAAGATATTTAATCACTTTTATATAATATAATTAAAATCACAATTTTACAATTAACACTAATAACTTATAAAATGTAAAATATATTAATTGAATAATGTTATATTTATATGCACCGAATTGTTTTTATCTCTACAGACAATGTAGTAAAACACTCAATGTATACCTACAAAATATATTATAAATATTTTAAATTCACAATTATTATTCCAGCATTATTATGGAACATTAAATTTTAAAACATGTAATATTTCCATAAGATACTCAATTTTTATAATGTAACTTCAGAATAGGATTAAAACATACACTTCTGTAAAATGTTTAAATCATTATCAGTATTACTTGATTTTCTATATGGTACCGTGAGGACACGGTACAAAATGAATTTGTATGCAATTTGTAATATCATAATTATTATACATGGAAATAAACTAATCTAAGACAATATACAGAACAAGCCGCGCAGTATATACGCCAGTGTGATAAACCATTTTCATAAAATAAATAACAAAATCCGACCTAAACCGTACTGATATTTTAAAATTTCTAGGATGAAGACCGACACCGGATCAAATTTAAATATATAATTTCAAGACTGAATTTTATCTGAAGGGTAATCGATTATATTTTTTTTCTTAATTCGTTAATAATTTATTCAAACTACTGTGTAAATATTTTGTAACATATTTAATACTTTAATAGTTTGTTATAAATGACATTAGGAAGTATATAGAAATAAAATTTAAATTCAAAATTGTATAACGATTGTAAAAATACGAAGGCACAACGACTACAGCATGTGATGGGGAGTATTTACGAGAAAACTAGTCTTTACAGATATATGCAAAAACCATAGGGACCCTCCAAACTTTGTATACATACCATCTATTAGAAATATTAGACTGTCACTCAAACGAATACCTGTTTTTACCACTACATCGATTTCACGATTGTTGCGATCACGTTGACGTCGTTATCACAAAATGTTATTAATACACAGCATGTATTATAACAAAGAATATATGTACAATATTATGTAAATAATAAATACACAATACATTTTATAGCAATAAATATTTTTTTGGTAGAAAGTTAAACATTTTTTTTCTTCTTTTTTTTGCCGTCTTAACTCATACAGCATTTTCCAATGATGACCATTGTATAAATATTTAAATGCGATTGAAATTCAAATACTTACATTTTTATTTTTATTAAATATTGAATAAATATTTCAGTTTTATAATTAAAACGAAATTTTAATAAAGATTTATTTACAAAAATGTATTAAATATATTTATTTAATACTCTTAAATTTTTAATTATTATATTTTTCTTAATTGAAAACTACAAAATTGAATTTCAATTATAATTCAATGTTAAATAAATATTAAAAGTAATTTAAATAAAATAACTATTATGAATTATGATTTTATTAAAATAATTTCATGTTTATTTTAAATCTATATATATAATATATGATACACAATATATTTCAGAGACTGAGAATTAATTATGATTACAATTTTTAAGTATAAATCAAATAGTCTCAAAATATAAGGTATACGTATTTATATACTCTATAGTGAATATTTTAATCTGTGTTTAAAAATACTTTTGTAGAGTTATTATGTTGGATGAATTTTTATACCTTGTGGTTATAATTTTTTATACTTTTAAGAATTTAAATTTAAATATAATATATTATGTTCAAAATCATTATATTTTTCTTAAATTTCAAACAAAAATAAAATATTGTTAATAATAAAATGCATTTAAATTGACTCTTTTAATTATTTAATAATTAATTTACTTAACCTTTAATCAGTAATTTATGATCCGTCAGACCGCATCATAATATATTTGATTACAGTATATTTATGTTAATATTATTGTAAATGTATTTGTTATGAGTATTTTTTTATTAGGTTAATATTTGTTATAATATTGAGTTATTATTTTTTATTTCGATATCAGTCTGTCAGTCGACATTTGGTAAATACGTATTTTTTGTCCAAGCATTTTCATATTTTTTAATTTATTAACTTGAGGATAATCTCATATAAAAAATAATATATTATGTACAAATTGTATTATAATTCATTAGTGTCGTTAATAAATAGATAAAATAAAACAATAAAATACTTGAATATTAAAATAAAAATTTTAATTCAATTCATTTTAATACTTGAAATGTAATATTTTACAACATTTATTTTGGCTTTGTACTTTGTTATATCACATTAATTTAAATTAATTTTACTTAATTAATACCACGCTACTTATATTAAAATGTACACATTTATAGTTATCTCTATAGCTATAAAATATATAAAAATATACAAGCACATTATATATAACAATGTAAGAATTCCCTAATGTTATTTCAAATAATAAAAAATAATAGTTACATTTTCAACGAAATAATCCCGAATTGACATGGTATTTAAGTTAAATAAAATAAAAATGTTGGCATACAATATAATTAAAAACACTACAATTATAACCCTATTATTAATCAAAGTCCTTATTATATTACTACAAATTGTACTTTAACCATAGCCTCTCATTGCACATCTAAACAAGAACATCTGTATCTCTATATATATAAGAAGAAGTGTTGACTGAATGATTCATAATCAATATTCATTCTAAACTATGATAGTTAGAAATTTAAAATTTTTTGGTTATATTTGTATCATAATCTAGGCGTACAAAAATAAAGGATTTTAAAAAAAATTTGGTTTTAAGGGGTTGAAATGGGAAAAAAATCAAAATTTTACGTATAAATTGTATACATATTATATTATATTATATTTGAGTTATATATCAATTTATATATATTTATTTATTTATACAGATATATTTTTTTTTTTGTCAAAGAGCTCAATCAATAAAAACTTAATTTGTTCACTATGATAATGAATGATCAGGAATACAAGAATAAGGGTTTTTTTATATTCTACTGCTGACATGATATTTTGAGAAAATTAAAAATAATTAATTTTTATTTCAATAACTCATATATTTTTTATACTAAAATATCACGTGTAAAACCACGACGAATAACCCACTATGTAATACCTGCTGTGTAACACCGAAAAAGAATTCCACACTCGCCATTTTTTCACGGCCAACACTTTGCGTGTACAGCTATATTATATAAAATTATAAACTGAGTTTTCGACAAGTCTAGAGACTTGAAATTTCGGCCATAGGTTCCATATACAATATAAACCTGCATTAAAAAAGGATTTTTCAAAAAAAGGGTGTTAAATTTGAAAAAATTTAAAGTTTTAATAAAATATGTTAGATAATGCTTCTTACTGAAATTTAAATATTTCAAACGTTATTTTAAGTGATTTATACTTATAAAGACATTGCTTCCATAGCAAGTTACATACAAAAGAGTTGAAAAATCAAAAACATTTTTCGGGCAACGTTGGATAATTCAGCTAGTAATTTATAAAAAATGTATTGATATTATATTGCAATATAACTATAATAAACGAATATAAAATTTCATAATACATATATATATAATTAAATATAGTTTCTTATGCGAACGAACGAGTTTAATTCTCCAAAAAAAATGGTTCAATGCCCTAAAATAATTGCTACAAATGTAAAATGTTCAGTTATTTTTATTTTTAATCTTCTTAAATTACGACACATCGACAAACCACTATACGATACTAATTCATCAAATTGATGAATTAGATTAATTTTTTAAAACAAATTGATTAAAAATAATTATTATGTGATTTATATAAGAATATAATATATTATATATTATTATTGGGTATGAACAAATATAAAACTTTTAAAATTAAGACTAGTCTAATTAGTAAACGAAGATTAATTTGAATTATAAATTCAAATAATTAAGGAAAGATTCCATGGACCATTTACTATAATAAAAAAATTGAATTCAAATAGCTACTTAATAGAATTACCTTAAACGGAGAATTAATGCATATCTCAATACATGTTCAACATATAAATATATATCCAACAAATAATTTTTATTGCTATTCCTAAATGTAGTATCTAATATTATATAAAAACATAAATGAATCAGTATTAACTGTTAAAATATATACCTACCTATAAATAAGAATATTATATTTCCGTGAACACAGAATTAATCTCGTAAAATAAAATTAAAATTATAAAATATACCTACTAGTGCAAAAATGTGATAAATATAAAATAATATAAGTGTAAAATGCGTTTAAAAAATATATATATTATATATATACATATATATATATATATATATATATATATATATTTTCTAGGACTATTGGAATTCTGGAAATAAATGTTTAGGTTGTCATAAAAAAAACATGAGACAAACGTTACACAGCTGATTAAAATAAATCAGTTTTAAAACAACAGAGCTTGATGAATATTATTTTCCGAAAATACTTTTTACTTATTATTTTACTACTTACTGTCTTTTTAGTGACACTTTTTATATACACCTATAGTTTTTAAATATATTTCAATTAATTTTGTTGTCCTTAAATTAAGTGAAAGATAACATTTAAAATTAATTTTTATGTTATTAAAGTTGATAATTAAATTAAAATCAAAATATTTTGATAAATTCGAGATCTTAAATTAACACATATAATACAGAGACCACATCAGAAACATTTTCATAGTCGTTCTTACATATATAAAAATAAAGTTATTTTCGTTGTTATTGCTTTTGTTTTATTCTTGGCTTTGCTTTTTATATACCACTGGTATTATCCGTTATCAACATTTAATTAATATGTATCAATTTACTAATATAATGTATAGCAATACGCATTTACAAATAAACAAACAGAAAGTTGAATTTAATTTGAACGATATATTTTCGGTTTTTCCGCATTGTGCTATTTCCGATTTTGATCACCCACGTCATATGACAAAAGGCATATCAGTTAAAATTCGTACATTTTTTTGGAAAACCACATAAATATCACCAAATTTTACCTTATTTATGCAAACAAATATTTTCCACCACTAAAATATATACACTTCTCACAAAGGAAAATTATTATAGTAAACCTAGTTATGAAAAATATAATGAAGCTATACGTAGTTTTTTACAGAGTCACTTATTAGAAATAACGATTTTTCACTTACAATTCTACCTATGGGGATGAATAGAGATAAAATTCCAGTTAGGGTAGGGGCTTTAGCAATTTTTTAAGAATTCGATATCTAGGGGGTAAGCGTGCGTGTGTGTGCCACCGACTATAACGAATTTTTGAATATTAACTTAAATCTACAAAATACGATATTGAATATTTATGATTAACAACAATAAAATAATTTCTTATTTTATTTATATATATATATATATATATGTGTGTGTGTGTGTATGTATATATTATATATTTTTTTGAAACGTATTATTTCAAATTTCAAACATTATCATCTTGCTTCACGCCACCATTAAAAAAAAATGTATAAAAAGTGCAGCAATTTTAGAAGGATACTAGGGTTTAATTTTGTTGATTTAAATTGAGTAGTTGTCGGAATGACGTTTGGACAGGACATTGTGAGTCTGCATAGTATATGCGTCCACATCGATCCAAACCTAAAATATATTTCTGATAACTTCCATGTTATGGTTGATAATTATTAAACAAGTATATAAGTTAAATTCTTAAAATATTATTTTGATATCTTATTACGGATATACACCTTAATATTGGTGGTTTATTTAAATAATAAAATGAACATAATGATTTTATTATTATTGTTATTATTATTTTTCAATCCAAAAATGTTGGTGTTGAATTTGACGAGAAATGATAATGAAAAATATTTATTATATATTTGTCGATAGTGTGATTATAAATACGATATAAGTACGTTTGAATATACGTCTTATTAATATTTTGCAACATATTATTGATGATTTATTTGGTTTATAAAATAATATATCGAACAGAAATGTGAAATATTATGATATTGTTATTTCTCAAGCCAAGAATGTTGGTATTGAATTTGATCGAAAATTATAATGGAAATAATTATTATAAATTTATCGATGTAGTTATGAATACGATGGATCTGTATTTTTATTAGTTTCGTGATGTAATTATTGTGGATATAGATATCTGGACAGGACATTGTGAGTCTGAATAATACAATATGTGTCCACATCGACCCCACCTAGAGAATATTTCTATTATATTCCTGTTACAGCTAGTAATTTCGGATAAATTCGTAAGTAATTTGAAAATAATAGAAATAATAATGATTTTTATTTGAGTATGAGAATTATTATTTTTGCTCACATTTTTAAATGGTCAAAAGTACCCGGTTTTTGTAATTTATGGTTTTCTTTATATATTGGCACTGATAACGTGCGTCACGCCAGCCCAGCCCATATCGAATTTTCCAATGAAATATTTTACAATATTTAGTACGTCATTTGTACGTATTTGTACGACCAAATTCAGAATTTGTACGAATTGGGTTAAAAAGTTATAAGCGAAATTCTATGGGCGGGCTGGTGTGACGTCCTCCCAACCCGCCCACCCATAAAATCTTCACGTGCAATATTTAGTACGTCATTTTTACGTATTTGTATGGCCAAATTCAGAATTTGTACGAACTCGGTTGAAGAGTTGTAAGCGAAATTCTATGGGAGGGCTGGTGTGACGTGTCCCCCCGACCCGTCCACCCATAAAATCACGAAATCTTCACGTACAATATTTAGTACGTCATTTGTACGTATTTGTACGGCCAAATTCATAATTTGTACAAACTCGGTTGAAGAGTTGTAAGCGAAAATCTATGGGGGGGGGGAGGGTTGCCATGACGTGTCCACCCAACTATAAAATCACGAAACCTTCGTACAGAATAATAATAATAATAATACGGAATTAAATCAGAAAAATAAATAAATAGTTTTCCAAGTACAATAGTTGGTCAAGAGTTTGTTATTGAATATATTTTACAATTTAATTCTGATTTAATAAATACTCTGAAAATCCAACTCCATGCCTTCACCTATGATCTTGTTCATCTCTGTGTACATAATTGACCTTGAACTTTGGTGTATTTTGATTTTTAGCGCGCTTTTATAACATTATTATTGAGCTTTTTTTCCACCGCATGCATTGGTGTATATCATCCATGGCATTTAATGTATTGGATTTATGGCGGTCTTTAATTTCTTTTGATTACTTCTAGTGTTTCTACTTTCCAAGTATGAGACTGTTTTAAGCTTTGAGTATTTTTAACGTATATTAATTCGTTTATTTTATTAAATATATATATTTAATCGTTTTCTTAATTAAATTTCTGTATATTTAATAAAAATGGTTGGAAGAAAATCCGCTGTGCAACCTTCCCAAATTGTAGAAACTGTATTACACTATAAAGATAGAGTGATAAATAACGAAACAGGAAGTAAGTATTTGACAATTTTATTAGTAGTATTACTTCCCAAATTAGTATATGCATCAAATTGTAATTGTAGAGTTAAAAAATAAACCATAATTTATAACACTTAATAATAATAATAATAATATAAAAAACCGAAACGATATTCACTCAAAAATGTAATCTATCATTTTTATAATATGTCCTTGTTATTAATAGTTAAATAATTTTATGAACCTATTTTAATAGTTGCGTCAACATTGAAAACTATGTTGATAAATACTGTGATTACAAAACAACAAAAATGGTACTGATACAGGTCTAATTTTTAATTACTTCTAAAATAAATTTGAATACTATTAAATGGTTAGATTTTAATTTTTACAAATCTTAAAAAAAAAATGAAAATCCAACAATTTAAAAATATTTAATTATATTTTATAAGTTATTTAAAAATAGTCATGTATCAGTACTATTTTTTATTGTTGTGTTATCACGATATTTGTTAAAAATTAGTTCACGCACTATAACTACAACTTTTCCTTGTATAATCGCAGAGTCAAAATGTATACAAAATATTAAAAAGATGAGAATATTTACTATGTTGTAGTGTGGTTTTTTTTTCAGCATGTTTTTTGAACTCCTAAAATCTGTAATTGAAAATCATGAAATTTTAAAATATAAAAAAAAAAAATAAAAAATTTTAACTAATAAAACTCCACGCTACAACATAGTAAATATTCTCATTTTTCATATTTTGTATAAATTTGGACTCTGCGATTACTAAGAGAGAAGTTGTAGTTATAGAGCATGAATGTATTTTAATACCATTTGAATGGGTGTACAGCACTTTCTTAAACTAATTAATTATTTTTTGAAAAAACAAAAACTTTAAAATTTCAATACTTAATGATATTAATTCAACTTTAGAATTATATCACTAATTTGGTAACACAGATTGTGTGGACTCCTCCATAATAAATTTAATAAAAAAAAACACATACAGATGAGATGTATAACTTACTATAGGTAGGTACTTACTTTTATTAAATTAAAAAAAAAAAATACTACAAAAAAAAATAATTTACAATAAATATAATTTAAATTTTATTATAATCAAATAAGGTACATTTATAATAATTAATAATATAACTGACGAAATTGTATAGGCGTTCATAGTAGTACTCGTACACTTTACAACTACATTCACAATGTTTGAATGATTAAAATAAAAATAATAAGAAATACAACAAGTAAAATTTTGTTTTACTAATAAACTTAAATAAGTTTCTAAAAACTATACTTAACATTATATTAACAATAGCTATAATAAATAATCAATATTATATTAGTCGCCAATATAATATTCTATTATATGTTAACTCGAAATAAATGTCAAAAAAATATAATTGCATTTTAGCTACACATTTATTCACATTAGTTAACACTTAGTTAAAGCTTATGATATAGTTTATATATTTTTTATTAACAAAAAAAAAATTAATAAAAATAAACATATATTTTTGTCGAAAAGTATTTTGTATTTTTTGTTTACTCATATGAAATTTTATGTATTTTATATGTTGTATTTACTTATTGAGAATAAATGTATTTTGTATCTTAATATTTTTCCCATCTCTGAATACCAATTACATATAAATAAATAAATAATTAAAACTACTCATACACCTATTTAGTGAACTACATTTACCGACAACTCATACTGAGTCAAATATGGTAAACAGTGTATAAGTTGTAGTGCAGGTATAGAAACGACCGCATTTATTGATACGTCAAACTCAATGTTGTCACATGAAAACTCTGGCATGTCTGAAGCAAGGTAATTATCTTAAATATATTATAGTTCTTCCGATATCCAATCTACATAGGCGTATACATGGTAGGTGCTAAGGGGACTATAGCCCCCTTAAAATTTACTCAAGTCCCTCCAAAAAAATTTGTTATTACTAGAGCGCGAATTTATATGCACTAAAAATCGGGACGAGTATGATTTCGTACGTTTTACCTTTTTGGGAATACGATTCCGTATGGTCATTGTTCCCATGAAGTACGATACGATTCCGTATGAATTTGGGTGCAACGTTGTCAAATTTATGTCGCGTATCTCGATCCCAGGCGCACGTATAGCTAATGTGTATAGTGCACGGTGCAGTTAAGATAACAATATTATCATAAAATGTATGATAATATATTTAATATTATCATGGATAATTTTAACCACATAACATTTTGCTTATGGATTGTGAGTGATGTTGGGTTCTGCTACTGTTTACAATTATGTTGTATATTTTAAAAGAGAAATATTGAATTAATTATAAGAATTTATTAAGTATAAATCGTCAAAAACTCAGTCATTATAATTTATTCTGATTATATAACAATAAAACATGGTAGGGGTATGAGACTATTTTCAATTAATGTTAAAATGTAATAAAATATTTTTAAACTGTTAGATTTTTATTATTCCTAATATTTATTTAAAATTGCCTATACTGAGTCCCTTGAAATGCTCCTGCCTTAAATATTTTTAACATATCTTTAAAATTGCCTATACAAACCCCTTAAAAACCGTGCATTTGACGTCCTCTTACCATTCCATACTAGTAATTCGTATGTTTATATCACTATAATACATATACTACAATATATGATAGGTACATGTATTTACGATGAATCGTGGCAACGTTACATTAAAACACCGTACGGAATCGTGTCGAAAAAAAGGTATTGTCGAACAATGAGCATACGGAATCGTATTCTACCTTAAAAACCATCCAAATATTGTAATGTCCCAAGCAAAGTAGGTCTATTCATAATAGACCTATAAATGATTCGTGCGCGTCGTGCATAGATCGGTAGGTACCTAAACCGCACCACTCCTCGACGGCATCTATTTGCGGAACATCGATGTCCACTCTCTACGATGTCCAACGAGCCGTGTTTACGTTTGCCCTCGTTATCACTTACACATTAAAATATTAATTAATATTGTAAATGTACCGGCCGTACAATCCCCTCTTCTTCGACCACCGTCAAACCACAAAAACCAACACTACACCAATTATCGTTTACCATCTCTCGCAATTATAAACAAGCAGAGACAACATCGGAAAAAGCCTTTCTCATTTGGTACATCCAGACGGTCCAAATAATGATGGAGTATTACCACTGTCAATTCCCTACGGCAGAGTTTGTCGATGGGCAAAAAGGAGGACTGGGATGTATGTATGTTTTAACATATATTTTGGCCGGTACATCCTCTAATTTGTAAATAATCATTCATTCCTAATAATTCACATATGTATATATATATATTTTTCTACCCCTATATTTTGTTACCTTATTTATTTATTTGTTTTTTGTATTATCCGAATTAATATATGTCATGAATTTACCAGCTATTGATTTTTTTTTTTGATTTTTTCCTATCGTCCCTTTTAGTTGTAAGATACGATAATCGTCCTATAGGTTAAGTGTGAATTTTAGAAATCCGATATGCTCCAATCTTCATAAAGATCTCGGCTTCCGGTTGGCGAAATCTGTGAATGGATTTCTTCAATCAGTTTCCGGTCGGTTGACCGAGCGAACGGCTCAATATGTACTAAAATTCTTAAATATACACTCGTAAATTATATTTAAAAAAAATTGAATTCTTCATAAATCATAGTTTATATACTAAATGTTTAAATTTATTAAATATAAATTAGGTACATAAATGCGTGGATGGTACGAACACACAAATGCAACTGAAAAATATCAATGGTCCGAGTAGATGGCCGTAGATTTTCTTGTCTAAGTATTATTTTAGCGATAGGTTATCTAAAATTAATATAGGTATCAATAACAATATACCATTAAAAGTTATCATGAATTCGTCGGTAATCTACGGGTAAATACGTGCTTTTATATTGACAATAATAATCATTGAAAGTTTTCGAACATTTTCACAAAAACGTTAATCAGTTTTTTATAAAACACCTAAATATGCACTTTTGTTATGTTTAGATAATAATAATAATTGAACAAAACATAATCTACCAATACTACACGAAATAAAATATAAGTAAACAATATAATAAAAATAATAATAATACTCGCGGAGCCGTCTGCCGTCCGTCAATTATATTTACCAGTGCTACAAATTCTGTACGAAGATTTCGTGATTTTATAGCTGGGGTGACACATCATGGCAACCCGCCCATAGAATTTCGCTTAAAACTCTTCAACCGAGTTCGTACAAATTCTGAATTTGGCCATACAAATACGTACAAATGACGTACTAAATATTGCACGTGAAGATTTATTGATTTTATGTGTGGGCGTGTTGTAGGGACGTCACGCCAGCCCGCCCATAGAATTTTGCTTATAACTTTTTAACCCAATTCGTACAAATTCGGAATTTCATCGTACAAATACGTACAAATGACGTACTAAATATTGCAAAATATTTCATTGGAAAATTCGATATGGGCTGGGCTGGCGTGACGCACGTAGCACTGATAAACTATTTAATAGATAAAATGATCTAATTAAAATAGTCTATAGATACCTACTAAATTATGATATTGTTGTTATGTTTATTGATTTTATTTTATTCTTATTTATAAGCCCTTTGTGTTATTCACACTATTAATTTTGTAACGATAAGACAAATGTTAAAACACATATAATAATAATTGGATATTATTTGAGTGAGTAGTGACATACAATGTGTGCACTTTAGATATTATATTATAGTAGACTGATAGAGATTATCATTTATAAATCAAATACTAAATATTTCATCAAAAGAATCGTTTTAAATTCACTTTTCATGATCAATCACGGTGCGTGGGAGTTTATTATTAGGCCAATTTTATTAAATTATATTGTATATGTATATATTAGCCAATTTTTCAGGATAGAAAATCGACGATTGTGTAAAAAATAGATGTTTGTCTGAGCCAAATTGACTTACGTGTTAAAACTCCCGTTTTAAAGGCCGGTTTTAATAATTTATTATGTATTTTTTGTGTTAAATATCTAATATTATTTTAACAAATTAACACATTTATCGTAATAACTAAAATAGCATTATGACCGATTAAGACACATGAAATGTCAAAACAAGATTTGTGTTCTTAATAATTAATAATTTTTAAAGGTCATATACAAAATTTTGTTTGTGTTTTTTATAAAATACCTGAGTAACTTTGAATATAATTGTATGACAACAATCTCATAATAAATATTGTATAAATTATATCTGTCTTATCGCTAAAATATTGTAAATGTGTTCAATTTTTTGAAACGTTTTTCATTAAATATATTTTTATATAATAGAAACATTACATAATATTTTAAACATTTTCTATTGTATAATTTAAAACTAAGGATCAAAAATATTCAGACATGGCTTACCATTTTAAGTTAAAATATAATTTAAATATATAATCATGATATACTTGAGAATAATGGCAGTTAGTGTGATCTGACAAGGAAAAATGTTCCATGAAGTACAGAATAGATGTCCCAACGTCGAAATATGATCAAGATTTTATCCTGTGTTAACATATATTAGTTTTCAGATTTATGATTTTATTTAAAAATAATTTTTTATTCCCTCAAGTAAATCTGAGATCAGATTTTAAAGGGGGATTGGAGTAATTGTAACGATACAGTTTCACTGAGTCGTCACTTTATGTCTCTCTCGGTGTTTTTACTTATGTAGGCATACGGTGGCGCAGAGTACGAGATGCGTGTATATTTTAAAATATGACAGTCGAGTCAAAACAACTATACTCGCTAGTTGAGTGAAAACATATAAATATATCAGTAAAATTAAAACATTAAATAACAATTCATATTTTTCATAAACTCGCTGAAACTCGTACTCTGCTTCACCTGTGGATTTAAAAACTAACCTCCAAAATCAGGGTTACTCAGGTGAAAGTGTATTTATATATTATAATGATATTTTGGGTTAATAATAATACGAGTAAATATTTATCGTCGTTCATAGATTGTGTTGGCTTGTGTTAGAGTTAAAACGAACTAGTCATAGTTTCTAGGACCTGTTTAAAATAAATTAGAAAACTTTATTTATATCAGTCTAACGACCCGGTTTAAAAGGCCGGTTAGTGTAGTGGGAAATAGCCAGCCGACTGCTCCTTAACTGGATAAGATTAGGTATAGGTATCGACGGTCCCAACGTAGAATAGGAGACACATTGCAACCCTTGTCGGATAATTTTTATTTTTTTAACTTTTTCTATAACAAATTGTTCGGAATATGTGAAAACATATTTGATTGAATTATTCTTTCAATTGGATCACAAAGTCTCTGAATTTTAATAGTGATATTATTAACAACAATTTTTGAATTGTGCATAATAAGTTCATCAACTAACTCTTTTGAATTCAAATAAATGCGTAAACAATATTGTTGGTAGTCTTCAAATAGAATAGTATGCACGGCGGATGTATTATTTTGTAAATTTCATTAATGTAACATTGATTTGATTCGGTATTTCATTTAATGTATCAATGATAATGTATTGTTTTTTTGTGCTTTGTCAAGTTTCTACAAAGTCATCTACATCTGTGCTATTTGAAACATTTATATTACTTGAATTAGGGCATGAGTTGTATACATTTATCTCATTTTGATTATAATTTGCAGAATTTTCGGTATTATCAACTGACAAGAAAATGGTGTAGTAAAATGATTGATAATAGATTAATATCAAACTTAGGATTTTTCTCATGTTCGAATGAACGATAGTCATTTCACTTTTAAAACTAAAAATGGGATTGAAATGCGACGAAGCAAAATTAGTTTTAATATGAGATATTGTACTCATTGGTACAATATCTTTTTTTTTCAATTCTTTTAATATCAGCTTCTCCGGAATATGTGGAAACACGTTTGATAAAATTATCTGTTCTTTGGGATCGCAAAGTGTTTGAATTTAAATTATGATACCAATTAAAATGTGTACATTGTGCTCTATTAATTGGTTGACTAACTCTTTTTTCTTCAAATATATATATATTATTTTTTAATGTATATATGTGTGTTATTTTTTTTTTATTAAAAATATAGAAATCAGTCCAACAATAATTAACCATTAAGATTGAATTGCAATTGAAATAATCTCAAAAATGTAAAATCATATCTTTTTATGAATTATTCTGGAAAGGTTGAAGAGATAATGTAAAGAGATATTTTTTTGGTAAATTAAAAATGCAAGAAAAATTATTCTATATAATTTTTTGTTAATTACAAATTTTAACAAATATAGAAAAAAGTATGATTTTTTATACATATAAATAAAAAACAATTTGTCCGGTGCTCGTCAAAATTTAGAACTTCAAAAATAAGGACCACCCTAATATATATATATAGCAAAATGGTGGTAACTTTTTAATAGAAAATTATATTTTTCCAATATATTATTTTTCCAATTTCGTCCAAGTAACATTGATCTGGAATGTCTTCTACGGCATCAATAATAATATATTGTTCTTTTTAGTTAATTGGATTTTATATTGTAATTAATTGTGAAAATGCAAAGTTACTATTCTTAATTAATGGAAAAGTATTTAAAGATTATAATTTTAGACTTATAATTAAGAGTACGGTATTAATTTTCTTTTTAAAGAAAAAGAAAGAAGGAACATTTTAATTAAAAAATTATAAAAAAATAAAACAATTTCAAGATATTTAAATATATTTTTAGTATAATTAACAAATATAGCTTTATCCCTTATTAGTTACTCGTGCCTCAGTGCTTGAATAAAATATGAAAACTGTTAGCTATGCAGATTTTAGATCTTTTCAAATTTCCAAACTAATTAAAAATATTGCTTAAAACTTTTGTAGTTCAAAAATATCTCGCCTCGAACACGGTAAATATGTTCGAATTTTTAATATTTTGTATACATTTTGATTTTACGATTGTTAATATACAGGGTAGTTCTATAGACTTGTTGAGGAAAAGAAGAGACCATGATTATGACTCTTTATTATGATTCTTAAATGACAATATAGGTTTAGGAAGTAGGAAGTAGGAAGTAGGAACTGACGCCTCACTAGAGCCACAACTTCTAAGATAAGTAATATACTTAAAGTTCCTGAATATGTTGAAATGTTATTAAAATTAGTGTACAACGTGCTTTTAGAAAGCAAAGCTTAGTAATTAGTTACAATAACCCGTATTGGCTGTTATCGTTGTATAAGTGGTACAATTATACAGAAAAAAAAAATGTATCCACGTAGTATCAATATAATTGTTTTTAATGAAATAGAAAATAATAAATGCAGTCTTAAGTCGATTATTACAAGCGCATTTTACTGCCTCTTCTTTTAATTGTAGAGACAATCCACTTTTTAAATTTGTAATTTAATTTAATTTTATGTTTAATAACTTTTCAGTACTTATTTGACACTCCTACCCCCCTAGATTCCTAATACCTATGGAGGGGCTGGAGAACTGTTTCTCTACAACCCATACGCTAAAAAATAGCATTAAAATATTTATTCTGGGAGGAATCCTTTAGATCTAATTTGTTTAAATTTTTTTCATAGTCATATGAATTTGTTTGATACTGTTACCCCTATATAATAGAAAATTATAGAGTGGGAGTGGTAGAAATGTAATTCCACTTCCTTTCTCGAAAAAATAGTATTTTAATATATTTTTTTTTTTGTTTGGATCTTATAGATCCCTATCTATTTGAATTTATTGACACCTTTATCGCCCCCTCCCCTGAATCTAAAAATCTATGGAAACCGGAAAAACGTTTCTACAGCACCCCAAGCTTAAAAAATGATATTAATATTTATTCCAGTAAAATCCTATAGATCCCTCTCTGTTAGAATTTGTTTGACAGTATTCAGAATTTGTTTGATACTCCTACCCCCTCTTACTAAAATATTAAGGGATGGAGGCAGTAGAAATTTTTTTCCGTCACCTCTTCCTGAAAAATTATATTTTAATATTTAGTACTTAATAAGTGTGTTCAGAAAATATCAAAATTATAATGAGTTGTAATACAGATATTGTTATTTAATTAATAAATTCCACTGGATTGTCATAGAGTATTTGTACAGGTAATTTTAATTATATTTTTTGAAACAATTTAAATTAAATAACTAAAAGACGTTTAAATATTTTTAATATAATTTAAAAATATTTATCATAAGTTGCAATGAAATGGCAGTCGTTATACATACGGGAAATATACGGCAAAAATATAACTGTTTCAATAAGGCGAGCATAAAATAGGTACTTAATACCAACTAAACATAAACGGATCAAACAGTCAATCCGGTTCTTCTACAATTATGAATCATAATGTTTTTGTACTACGTCTAATTTTGGACGTAATGAAAAAAAAACACAGATAAATTAAATTATTTCTAGGTAACTTTAAAATTGTATAGCAATAGCCACAATTTACTACAATTAATACATATTATATAAGTAATATTATGTATTACATATGTATGATGTTATGGTATGTACGACGTACTACATACGTTTTACATAATACTATATTAGAATAATTTTAATATATTCGTGACATTTACATAGTTATATCTATTGTGGTACCAATAGATAGACAGAATAACTCTTTACCTATACTATAGTAAATGGTTAAAAATGCATAGTACACTAGATTTTTAAGAAGTTCTGTATATGGTATTTTTCAAATACAAAATAAATTCATATTTAACAATGCTATATGTTCCGGTTTAGCCGGTACACTACCGGTTTTGAGCATTGTGTCCCGGTGTCCCGAAAAAATATTTTGGGACAGCTAATTGTCCTGGAATTCAACTTCAATATTTAATTTTAACATTTTTCTATTTTTACTAGAGAAAAAAATGTTTGAAAATGATATAATTAAATGAAATACATATCTATTTTCACATATATATGGGTATTATACACACTTACTCCAAACTTTGCAGTTATTACTTGAAGTTTTATAAAAAGAAATTTAAAAAGTTTTATAAATTAAATTTGTAATGTTAATAGGTATCGACATAAATAATTTTTGTGAATAGTTTAAAATATTTGAAAAATCGTTTAAGGAACTAAATGTCAAATACAAAAGCGTCACTCCGGAATATCATCGTGTGGTTATCACATATTATCAGCTTTTATACATTTTAATGAACTTTATATAAAAGCAATATAGATGGACGTTGAATTTTCTTTTACTCGGCCTGATTTAAATAGTCACGTAGGGGCGTGATTGAATGCATTTATTTTCAAATGGTTTTCTAACCGACTTAGAAATTGCCACGAACGCCAGTATTGACAACTTCTGCGTTCCTGGTCACTATTGTGGTTGTGCTATAGCTCATAGTCGGTGTATTTTCATCGGTGCTGATCAATAGTAATAATACCACCGCAGTGTCGGTGTCTTCTTTCGGTGGAACTCAAAAAAAACGCTAGGGAGGCAAATAGCGAAAACCGCGATCGTGGTACCAGGAATCCAGCATCCATCCACGATCGTTCTGAGTATCGGAACGGTGGCCGTGGTTTTAAAGACGGCTTGCTGTGGTGGACGTCCCGATCGTCCTGACTAGCCCCGTCCAGAATTACGCATGTAATCCTGGTATAAGTGCCCAAAGCTATGCCCCCAGTGCGGGGCTCAAAATTTTCCAAAAATTAAGTTTTTTTCGAAAAAATGGATTGTGATGTGAAAAATTGAAAATAGTTCGTGGTAGGTAAAAATGAGTGAAAGAAATTAAAAATCAAAAAAATGTTGACGATTTAAATTAATTAATTATTAATTATCAATAGTTGATGATGGCTATTATTGTACTAAACTTTTATATTATTTCAAATAATAGTTCTTTTTAATTTACAATATTTTTTTTTAATTCTAAAAATTCAATAATTGTTGTATAAAAATAAAAATAAATATATATAATATATATTATACAAGTATTTATATATATAAATATTATTAAATTAATAATAATTATATATAATATAATGAAAATTAATCTTATATATAAAACGTTAACTTTTTTACCAGTTTTTTCTATGAGAAAAACCTCTTTTAGAAATTTAATTCTTAGCCTGTTTTCACTGCCGCTCAATGCGTTCCTTTATCGTTGCTATTTTCAAACTCTTTTCCGGTCGTTTTGAAATTTTCACACCTTCCGTTCCCCTGCGTTTTCGCCTTTTCTCCAAGCTTTCAACGCCTTAAAGAAAAACGAGGTTCCCGACTCTCCGTTCGTTATCATAGCTCGCTTTCCGTCCGTTATCGTTTGATGTTCTCCCGCACCGTAGTATTATTGGTCCCGTAAACAAGATGTCAAACCATATTGTTTATAGTATTTTTAGACCCGCGTTTCGTACGATCATTCATATCTGTTAGTTAGGTCGTTCGATAAAAATTTCTCCATCACGCTGCCTATAAACTTAACGTACCCTGTCCTCCTTATGACTATACTCCTATCCAACGTCTTCTCTCCCTTGAAAGTCTCACTGATCGTCGACACTCAGCTAATATATTATTCCTTACCAACCTTCTTTTTTCGACAGCCCTGACTCTCTATCCCGAGTTTCCTTCAATGTCCCTTGCTGTTGCACACATTCATCTGCTCCTTTTCATATTCCTTTCTCTTCCTCAAACTACCATCTGGACTCTCCAATCATCCGCCTCATACGCATTTCCAATACCGACCGACTCTTCTTTCTCTCTTTAAAATAAGTTAAGTTGAGCATTCTATTTCTAATACTTATATGATTTTCGATTATAATTATAATACATACATTATATACTATTTACCATAACATATTATTTACTGTAATTAACCAATGTACTCATTCCATATGTCACTGGTCCTTGGCCCGTACTGTATTATTAAAATAAAATAATATAAGAATTAATGTTTAGATGTGTATGGTCTGAGGTTTAATTCTCGTTCCTCCGTTAGGCAGGAGTAAATGTATATGTACACGGCGCCGACGAAAGCTCGGGCGGCGAAATTGTGCCATCTTTTTTTGCATTTTTTCTAAGTTTTTTTCCCTTTTTTTTTATTATTTTGTATTAAGGGGCATCCACATCTGAACAAATTCGTGTATTTTGTATTTTAAAAGCATTTCATTTCTACCCGTCTGACCGGGAGGTTCGTTCCGAATACCCCTATATATATTATTATTTGTCGATATACATAACGATATCCTTCATTATCTGAATAGTTTAAATACAAAACATTTCAACCACTCTATTACGAATTCTGTAGCTTAATAGAGGTGGACATGAACTTTCAATACCAATACGCTGATTCGAATTCCACTATGCATATTATTCTTTTTACAATTTTTTTTTTATCCGATATCCGAAATCGTAATATATTTTCTTATCATTTTTTTTTTCATTTATTTGAATTACATTTTGTACCTACCTACCTATTTCATTTAATCAAATTATGTTAAATTATATTATCAAATTATTTATAGAATGACCTATACTAGAATATTATATCTCATAGTAATGAATTTAAAATCGTTGGACATCCGTAGCATTTTTACAATTTGAATTAAATTTATATTGATACATTCAGATAAACTTTTATTATATATACGATGCTTAATCGGACTTTTGAACATATTGACCTAATGACAATGGTTATATAAAAATTCTAGAGCCAAAAGTTCGAGCAACTTTTTACATGTGCGGAGTAGGTATCACTATATTATATAATACTTTTTTTATTTTATACCAATATTATATTTAACAATAAATATTTTTTTTAATTTTGATTAAATTTATATTGGTGTTAAATAAAACCTATTACACTCAGGCGAAAACCGAGTGTAGCGAGGTTAGAGTTCTTATAAATATCCGAGAATTGTAAGTTCGATAAATTTTCTTAATCTTATTTTGCCAACCTATTCATCGGAAAAATTTTAGAAGTGAACGATTATGTTCTAGAAGACGAATTCTAGTGTCCGTCATAGGCGGAATATTTTTAATTAATTAATTAACAATATTATTTCCGATAAAATACATTTTACCGGGTGGATTTTCGGATTTCTCATATAGACGATAATCTAAAATCAATTAGTCGCAGTTCAGTCATCGTTATGTGTTCGTTAATTTTGAATGTTATGTGTGAACTTCAAATATTTTATTTTCAAAACCGATTAAGAACTATAACTTTGGACCACACCACATATTCTAGGAAAAACGACGATTTTCTGGACTTTTTGAAAACAATAACTCACATCATTAATTTTCATTACTATATTAATTATTTTTTTATTATATTGTCTATTTATTTTTAATATCTACCCATATATGCAACCAAAAAATTAATGTTCCTTGTTATGGTATAGTTATATAATATTAGTTTAATATTGGTATATTTTGTAACAATACCATTCGTGAAAAAGATTTTCGGAAAATTATATTAAATTTTTTTGTTTTTGTGAAATAGTTCTTCAGAAAAATTATTATTCATATTTTCGTGAACAATATAATTTGTGAAAAAAATTTTCGAGAAAATAGATTCGAAATATTGGTTTTCGTTAAATGATCTTTCGGGAAAACATACAGGTGCCATATTTATAGTTGGCCTAACTATAACATTTTTATTTTTATATTTGTATTTTACTCGTATGTAAAATATTTACTAATTTTTTTTTTTGAGAAAAAATGATAAAATTATAGGGGTAGAAAACTCAAATCTTACTTTCGTGTAAAAAATCACTTGGGCCAGTCCTGGTGCCAACAAAATATGTATTATATTATGTGATAAATAAAAAAGTATATGAGATATAACTTATTTCGTGTGCCATACTTGAGCTAAACGGATCTTACATCCTAAATGGGTTAGCAATATATGTATAACTCATTGATAAGTAACAAATAGTTTTACAGTGACACAACTGACTGATTTGTGTTATATTTATTGATTTTATGATATATATAATTCATCACATATACTTATAATAAATATTAACGCATTATAATACATTATTTATATTATATACGTTTCACTATTGGATAATTCCGAATCATATTAAATATCTCAAACCAATTTATTGTCAAAAAATTAATTATTTTAAACTATACAGTGTAAAATTAAATACATATTTTAACATTTAAGTGAAAAATGGTACATGGTCGAAAAATAATTTCAATTTTGCCTTATGGTAAATGGATCGCTCCGTTTTTTTCAAATGTTAGAAAAATCCACTTAAAAATCACGTAAAAAAAAGAAAAATATACGAGCACGTTCTCGAAATTCGATTATAATTATTTCATCGTAATTTGGGAAGTAATAATTTTACCATTATTAAAATGTGAGCAAAGTACCTATTTTAACACGTTATTAACGTGATAATTTAATACAAAGGTAAAACTCCAAAACTTGTTATTATTCTAGAGTCTATATTATTAAGTTTATTGAATAATATAAAATTATTGTAATTTATGTTAATATTAACTTACCTATATGCTTATATTGGAGATATACCTATTATAAAGAATTTCCCTCAAAATTTTCTTGTTAAAAAAAATTATTTCTTTTATTGCACTAAAATTGAACATATCCACTGCGAGCATCCTCATTGACGATTGAAATTCTTTATCTTATACTAACCGTATTTTAGTTATAAATTGATCATCTCGTAATTAATATACCATTAAATATTTTACCTGTTATCATATAAACGCATATCGTATGGGTCTTAAACTACAGCCATTTTGGTGTTCAAATTTTGTTCTCGTAAAACTAATAACTTTAAATTTTTAAATAAATATATTAAAACACAGCCAACAGCTTGTCGCTCACGGCCCCTACAGAACTCTTGCCTATTTCTATTTACTTTTTCTACCATATCTTTTATTAACAAATTTCATACATTTATGACCTGTTCCCTTAAGTATTTTGCTCATTAAGTTTATGTTCATGAACTATATGTAATTCATATTGGGTTTTCATTATGCATATTATTCATTATGGTAGACTAGGATGTTTGTATTCCGTAGTTTATGAAATAAAAATAGTTTTTCCCTATCCGATTATAATATTGTTACTTTTTCTTGGTTTTCTAGGTACTATCAAATATTTGATTTAGTAATTATATAATTAGAAAATTTGGAAATTTAAAAATGTATTCTGTTCGATTTTTAAAAAGTGATCTCCTAATTTTATTTTTAAACCTTATTTTCAATTAATTATATAAATATTTCAAGAAAATAAATGTATTATCTATTTTATAAATTCTATGCAATTTAAGCACTCTGTCCACTCGTCTTTAAGCTATAATGGTTGTTGGCCACCATCTAAAAAAATTCTAAATCTACTGGTGGTGGTGCTTATTTTATTTAAATAATGCATGTGCGTGTACACAAATACTTGAAGTATATCACATCTATTGACACAATAGGTATCGGTATAAACAATATAGTTTTTATCACGTGATACGTATTTTTTCAACCAGAATATAAAATTAACCGTTTTAAATACACTGACGAGTGTTACATTTGTTGCACACGAATAGTTGAGTATACAAAAAACATAAGATCCTTTACGTGTTCGGTTACAATACATACGAATATAGTATTTAAACAACAAATGGGTGTCATTAACTGACTCCCATTGTAAATCATAATACGCTGTTTACCTGTAATCGCCTTATGCACATGAGCGAATACCGAATGGATGTATTTGTCCACGTTATTGCTGTACTTAATTTTTACGGTCTTATGTTCGAAAGGTACGGTATTTAACTACATAAAAGTATTACATAGAAATGTAATATAATATAATATTATATAGTATATAGTTGTATACATATAGTGTACATATGTACACTGTATGTATTCAAGTAAGAGTTTTCAAGTATGTATTTAAAATGTTAATGTAAATATACTTCTGTTCAGTACGTGTTCTTCTGCCAAAAAATACTTAAATATTTAACTATATTTTTAGTGTAAATAAAATTATAGTCTTTAAATTTAGTTTATAAATTATTTTAAAAAATGCAAGTACCTATACTTTTTAAAAGTTCCAATTCGTGTGATATACCAATAATGAATAGATTTTAATTTTACTAAAAATCATTCTTTTTAGAGTAATAATATTTTATTCGAAATTAAGATTAATAATATAATTAAATAAATTAAGAAAAAGTCTAAGTATTTAAGTACATTATAACATGTATTGTATAAAATTATATTTGCCCAGATTATCAATATTATATGTATCAATATATTAAGGTGATTTCTTTTTATGATAAGCTATGCTATATCTTGGGTCGTACAAATAATTTTTGTATCTTCTTTTTATAAAGTTATTTGTATATACCATTCAATATTTTTTCATATTTTTAAACTATTTATGCCATTATTTTATTTATTAAAATTATATCAACTTTCGATTTTCAAATGACAACTTATGATTTAAATTATAAACTCTTAAAGAATATATTTTTAAAATTTTTTTTCAGGTTTTATTATTTTAAATCCGTTGAATATTACCCAAGTAATTAACATTCAAACTAGATGTGGCGGAGTGGAGATGTACTGTATTATCTATTACATGCTATAACAATATTATTCCACTCCGCTATGACGGTAACGTCCGTTATATGAGCTGTTAGAGAACGCTATATCTTCCATTTTTAAGAGGTTTTCTATAGTCATTTATTCGAATAATGAAAATTCAAAAATTAAAAATGTTAAATAAAATTTAAAAGTAATTTAAAATTAGTCTCATATCTGTACCACTTTTTATTGTTGTTTAATAAAGATGTTTGTTTAAAAACTGCTTATGGATTTCTAATCAAAGTTTGATCAAAATGTATTATAAAAAAATTGTAATAACACTAAATAAAAAGAAGATAACCTAAACTAAGACCGAGCGAACAGTTTTTATGTAAGCATCTACCTATAATTTCTGATTGAAAAACATTCAATTTTCAAATTAATAAAAAAATTTGAATAAAATATTTAAATAAAAAAACTATGTTAGCCCATTGTTAATTCGAATAAATATGAGTTAATATGAATTTTTGATACTTTTTTCTTATTCTGCACGTCCTTGGACATAAGTAGTGAGTTTATCTGTTTTATACGGTATTGAGTCGTAATCATAATACATTGTATTATAGATATAACATTTATTGTTTAATATTTATTATTTTTTTTTTACGTTCATTTGAATTACATAATGTACTAAGTGCCTACATATTGAAAATCTGAAAATTTTATATAATACACTATGACCAGTACGTATTCATTTTACATGTTGTTTTCTTCAGATATTTATAGATACTTAACACAATAGGTATCTATACTACCTATAGTTAACTATTTGATAGAAATAAAATTCAAATATTCGTAATTTCGTTGCATTTTTTCATTATTTAAATTAAATTTATAGTGTCGGTGAACTTTTATCATAGGTGAAACGATATATAATTGAACTTTCAATTATGTATACCTGCCCATGATGGTTATATATAAAATCCTGAGAACAGTAGATCTAATCGACTTCACATATTATGCACAGTAAATAAATAGTATATTTTATTACACCTATAATATATTTAATAGTAAATGTATATCAAATCTTTAGACATTCGTACTATTTTATAGAATCGTATTTAAATATAATTGATAGTATTGTGATGCAATGTAACACTCAGCCGAGAACCCAGAAAAACGATGTTCAATTTACATATAATAATTATATTATATGTGTGTATAATATATTATAATTGTATAATAATTACCTATAAAATCAATCTATACAACAATAATACCTTGGGGGAAAAAAGACAATACTTTAGAAGGTGAAAGCCAGTTTCCGACGTAGGCATAAAATGTTTTAAATTAATTTACAGTATTATTTCCCATAAATCTTCGGTCACCTAATATTATATATCCCGATGCAATATAAACCGAGGTATATAAATTGTTCTCAAGAAAATCCATTTAATGAAGTGTTGTACTAAAAAAAAATAACATTTACTAAAAGAAATCAATACTTACACGATATCACACTCAAAATATATTTGCATTTATAAGTAACCCCACTCAAAAGGAGTTGTCTTTACAAGGAGTTGCAATCAGCAAGTATTGCACTGAAGCTAGATTTTAATAAAAGAGTCCACAATATTTGATATTGATTTGCAGTACCTATAATCTTTCTTGAATATCATATTCCATAAAACAAAAAAATTAAAAACTCAATTTCGCATTATATCAAAACTTTAATAAAAATGTAATCATTATTATTTATTATAATTAGTATTTATTTACTTAAAACAAACACAATGCATCATCATATGTATATTTATATATTGAGTAAATACAAAATAATATTCGAGAATATTTTATTATCATAGCATAAGATAACGTTAGTTATGACCTAAGGTCATTAGAAAAAAATGTCTACAAAAAAAAGTATAATATTATCATCAAATATATTATAACCATCAATGAAAGTATTATTTGATATTATTTTATTTATATTTATTTGAAAAAGCACTATATTTAATGTATTTAATTAAAGTACATTGCGATAAACAATAAATTGTATAATATAATATGAGTAGAAAGATTAATATTAATAATTACAACAAAATTATATAAGCGTACTGAATATGTATATTGTTATATATTTATATAAAATATGTATATATATTTTTTTTAGAAAATGTATTTTATATAATTTTAAGAGAGGTTTTTAATAATTCATATTTTGATAGAATAAAAAAAAAGTATTATTTCAAATTTTTAGGACTATTTTTATAGGTAAAATTCAAATGTTTAAATACTTCAATCCCGTTATCGCGGGAAATTTATACCCAACCAAATTTATAATTCCTGGGGCGTATTAATCGCCCAATATTGCGAGCGATTATTGCCCGTCGTAAAATTTTTATTTGGGGGTATTAATCACTTGTGGTAATGTAACGGGCAATTAATTAATTCCTACTAAATTTATACCGGGAAGTAAAAATCTCCCGGTATATATTTATTACTATATACATGATATGTATTACTCGAATTTATTTATTTATTTATTTATAATCTTACTTAGGAAAATGAAAATATATTAATTATAAATAAAATTACAATAATATGATGTTAAGCATTAATGCTAAATAAAACTATAAAATATATTGGTAATATGATATAAAACAAGTACATAAGTATATAATTTTTATTATAGGTATATAAATATATATATATATATAGGTACACTATATTATATTGATAAGGCCGAATCTGTTCAAACTCAGTGGACTTCCTGGGTGGAATATTTAAAATGATAATTCACAACCAATTCTAAATATTTTCAATATTATTAGGAAATCGGTAGGGTAGGTGTACTTTTAGAATTGTTATAACACATTTAGTTTAAGTTGTAAAGCCCTCAGGATACCATTAATGGTTAGAGGGTACTTCGGTGTATAACGTACTGATTTCCCCTCTACTTTGTTTTTTTTTTGGTTTAGCTATAACTCCTTCGTAACTAATAATTAGAACCACGTATAAACGGAATACAATTTGATTCAGGGTTTTTTAAATATGTGATGCAAATTCTTCCAAAAATCCTTTCCAAAGGATTTTTTTTATTAAATCCTTTTCTGATTATATGATTGAATCTTAATTTAATAAGGTTCCCCATGCGGACATAAGGAGCGGATCTACCGTATTTTTAGGAAAAAATTTGTTTGAAAGGGATAACAAAAGAGGATTTTAAAGTTCGTCTTCTGTGATCGTTTATTTTATTTTTACCAATTAATTATTTAATAATTAAATATTATTATATTAATTTTATTTTTTCATTTTTCCAAGTAAGATTATGAATAAATTAATAAATAATACATATATACATATCGGGTAATTTTTATCTACTGGTAAAATTACTATGGGGGTATTAACCAACCGTTTCACCGTCACTATTAATTTGACTTGTTTTTATATAACTAATTTACATATATTTTCAATTAAAACCGGATGATTCATTTTTTTTTAGTTTTCAGGGGACGAATCATCCATTTTGAATAATTATGTTGTTATACAAAGATACACTATGTGTAGAATATAACCTAATTACATATTTGTAATAAACATATCTTAATTTATTATTTTTATAATTTGTAAATAAATACCATACTTATAATAAGAATAAAAATAAACATTTTATCATATCGATATAATTCAAAAGTTGTATAATTAAAAAACTTCTTGGAATTGAAAAATAATAATTTGATGATCTATGTAAAAGTGTCTACATATTATAATATAATTTATTGTGTATATTATATAGTAAAATAGTTTTTGATTATAAAAAATGAAATAAAGTATTATATATTATTATATAAGTACTTGTACATTATGAAAAAAATTTAAAACTTTAATTATTATTTTAGTATCTTGAAGTTTAATATAAATTGTATAATATTACAAGAATAACAACTACTTTAATATAAATTATATAATTATGATAAAAGTAATTTTTTTTCAAAACGCTATATTAAAAGTGCTATATTTAATGAAATTGCGTGAAAATAAATAATGAAAATTATATTAATATAAATTTATAATAATTATTTTATATAATTTTTAGCCGTGTTATTTTACAAAAAATGTAAATACCGATCCAAATAAATATTACTAAGCGTAAAACATATTATGAATACATAACTAAATATATTATGGTTTTATAATAATTAAAAAACCAAGGGTGATCGGGCCACTCTGAGTAGGAATTTTGAATTCTTAATGTGGATAATTTTTTCGACAACTATATATTCAGTATCCAGTCAGTGAAGTAAAAATCATCGTGTGAAATTTCTTTAAACTGTTTTTGGTGCGTAAACTCAACGTGTCCTCTTGTATTACTATGTCGATTAATCTCAGTAACATTACCCTATTGATATTATACCGTTCACATTCCACTATTATATTATGAGGATTATTCATACAATTGTCAATCAATTTTACGAATTGATCAAAAGTAAGTGGTGCATTTGGAATTGCGACAAAAATATTTCTGGCTGGCCATAAGAATTCTATATTATAATATAGAGGTATCGAGATCAAATTGTTTAAATTATTTTTAAAGCTATGATTGTTTGTATTTTTCACTGAAAATATTTGTGAAGTCGAGGTAGTACAAAGCACTAGACTCTGCGTTTCATCGTTGTCTACTACGATTTCAGAATGGTCTACATCGGAAGATAAGAATGGTATTATATCAATATTATCTGGTGCACTCATTATCGGCTGGTCTGCTCTAATAATGCTATGTGTAGTTTCCACAAAGTCCCCTATATTTATACAATTCGAGTTACTAATATTACCAGATTCATAGTGTGAGACGTATGTTTCCGTATAAGGTGCTGGTATTTTTCTGCCTCCATTCAGTATACTTTTATCAACGGTAAGTGGGTTTGTCACATCAATAAATATTTCTTCATTATCTACAGTCATAGGATCATCTACATTTTCAGATAAGGGATTAATATCAACTGCGCTTTGTGTTGACTGGATTGTTTTGTCTTGATTTATATTACCCGATTTAGGGTGTGAGTTGAACATGTTTGTCTGGTTATTATTATTGTTTTGATAACCCGTAGCAGTATCGAGTGATAAGGAAATTTTGCAGTCAAGACCACGATAACGGATGACTATTGACTCCGGAAGTTTTTTCACGTCTGATGGAGAGATAGTCATTTCTCTCTTAAAACTATAAATATGACTAAAACGTTGCGAAGTTAGACTGGCTTTAACTAGTGATATTGCACTCGTTGGTAGAATATCGTAGTTTTTTAACTCTTTCAATATCAATTTGTCCGGAATATGTGGAAACACGTTTGATAAAATTATTTTTTCATCGGGATCGCAAAGTCTCTGAATTTTAATTTTGATATTATTAACAACAATTTGTGCATTGTGCATAATAAGTTCGTCGACTAACTCTTTTTTTTCTAAATAAAAGCCTAAAGAATTGTCGTTAATCCACGAGTGAAATATTATAGATGATGGCTGTATTATTTTGCATATTTCTGTAATGTAACATTCAACCTCTACTCCATTTATTGTATTAATTCTAATGCTTTGTTCTTTTTTCGGAAACTTGAGTCTACGCGACATAACTGTAAAATGCATTCCATTAATAATGATTCATAGTGTATTATATTATAAAAAATATTGAAAATATAACGATAACCTTCTAAATGTTTGACTATTTGTTAAAAGAACTCTACACACTTACTCTTAAAAAAACATTTTGACAGAATTTTTAATTAAGAATGTGGACAAATTACAAAATTGAACAATAATTGAGAGTTTATGAAAAATATTTAGTATGACTATTAATTTAATATTATTCGATCAATATACATTCTGGTCTATAATTAAAATAGTATACAATTTTGACACATAAAATAAATGATTGCACTACGTAAAATACAAGAACTTAACCTATACTTTAGCTTAGTTATTTTCAATATGTAATTAATAAACTTAAATTCCCGAAATGTTTTAGCTAAAAATTATCTATGCTCAAACATGAGAACATTTTATATCTTTTACACATTGTTTAAATTTAAAAATTTCCGTTTAATAAATAGGAGTTGTAAAATAACATAGAGTTAATATGTTAAATTGTCATCGAAATGTGTGTATAGTTTCTTCTTAAAGGGGAATATTTCGACACTTTCTATAATTATATACGTCGTTACGTCATAGGTTTGTTAGTGGTGAATACGTTATAGCAAATGCATATTTCCACTTTAACTCGACCAGTTCATAACCTACAATTAGGTATGCCCCGTAGGAGTGTCGAACACATAATATTAGAATAATACTTTAGTAAAAAAATTAATTACTGAACTTCGAAGTCGTATAATATTTATTATGATATAGAGGGTGAGGTCAAGTTAGAAGCCACCAGAGGTAGAATAAATTGCATGATTAAATCCAAAATTTGTAATTGCCATTTTTTTTTAAATTTAAATACATGAATTCCTACAATAAAAATTACGGGGAACTAAAAAAAATATATGCATTAGTTTTAAGAAGGATTTGATATTTATTATGTTAAATTAAACTTTAAAATGTAGTTTTATTAAAAATTCGACAATGCAATCTATTACTATTTCTACCAAAACGTACCATAGACGCATAGCGTGTTAATACCATATTTATTTTCCACAATGTGTTAATAATAAATGTAGATAATACAAAAATGTATTATCCATAAAATAATTGAGCTTGGAAGCCAAGTATAATTTAATGTTAATGTAATTATTTACTAATTGTCATCAAACATTTTAATTCAATATATAAATGTCCATTTATATTTATTTAATGAAATTATTTCCAATTTAATTACGAAATTGAATACAAATCTATAAACCGAAAAGAAGGAATTTGTATTAATATCATAAAATCCACCATCAATCGCACCAAAAATAATATCAAAACAAACGAAATTGTATGTGTTTGAATATTACAAATGTGATTACGACTAATTTTGATCATTTTATACTTATTACTTTTTCCTACATAAACTATTTTAAATTTAATAAAAAATATTTCAATAAATAATTTTATAAACAATTTATATTATGTAAAATATAGATTATAAAATATTTAATTTTATGATTAGAACAAAAACTAATTTTCATGATAAAAGTAGTTTTCATTTACAAAGCAATAATTTTTATTGCAAAGTATTAATATGCTTTGTAATCTACTATCTATTATCAAGAAATAACGTATTTTTAAATATAGTTAAATTTATTAATAGGGTCTATTTTTATATTATATATATATAATGTCAACACATGTAAAATTGAGTATTGGCATGAACGATTTTACAAATATCTTTAAAACATGATTAAAAAAAAAATAACCTTTAGGTTTGACTTTAAAAATTAATGTTTTATATTTATGTTGCACTCGAAAATATGATATAATATAATAAAATATCTTATAAAAAATGTAAATTGAAAAAGCAGCATTACGGACGAAGTAAGCAAATAAACGTTTTGCACTTTTACCACTTGATTTTTGTTTTATATAAAATAATACAGAAAAAAGTTGAATTTAATTAATCCTAAAACCAATACTTTTATACTTATTATATTTTCTTTAGAATTAAAATATTTAAAAACCAAGACCATACAGACGATACAATATTTTGTTTTGTAAGAATACTTATTAATGAACGAAATAAATAATTTAATCACGTCGATTCTACTTAAAATTAAATTACGCTGCTGTCAAGAATTGTAATGGAACCCGGTCTGGATTTTCATAAAATGTATTCTGTACGTACCGAAGCTAGTTGTATAGATCAAGTGTCAACTGGTCCGTTTGAACGTCTTTAATAGACGGAACACGCAAACTGATTTTAAATGGTTAAATTCCGAAATGTTATCAGATTATTCGTTTATAACTCGCCTGAAAAATTCCTAAAAAAAATAATACATTATTATATAAAATAATAGATAAGGATAATAATAATAAGAGTAATATTGGTGTGTAAACATTATCATTACGTGTAAACTACAATAAATATAATTTACTTGGATAAAATATAATATGTAGATTGAACTAAAAAAAAATGACAATGCATTGCTTTATAATTATTTTCATTAATGATGACCACTGTATATAAAAATATACGAAAGACTGGAGGACCCTGGCCTACATGCAAGTTTAATGAAAACTGACACTCAGCCGTACTTAAAGTTAGGATATATCGATTAATTTTTCTTCATAAAATAAATACAATGTTTATTTACTGTAATCTGATCTGATATTTTTTTTTCAGTTTAAGCATTATTCGTATACATTAATGTCGATATAAAATTTTTAATTATTTATAGATAATGATACATAACTTAAGTATATACTTAACTATGATAGATTAAAATCGCCGTAGGTACAAACTTGTCTAGTAGATATTAATATTTTACATTAACCTATATTTTATTTGTATTTTGTTTTAATTAGACTTTACAGTTAAATAATTATCGATACAAGTATTCTTATAAAAACATTTTTTTTTTTTTTTGTGTACACTTTGCTTTGTGTGGTGTACTCAGTACTCAGTAGGGGTGGAAGAAATTTACTTTTTAAAAGTTAATATAACCAAAAACAAGTTAAGTTAACAAAAATGAAATATAAAAAGTTAAGTTAACTTATTAACTCGTTAATGCCCCACATTACAACTAACACTGTACTCAGTTTTCAGGTCCAAGTCAAATTTATTTTTAAATATTAAAACCTGGGCAAATAAAATTCCAAATAATTTTATGGATAGGGTAGGTTAGATATGTATATATATTGACGTCAAATATAATAAAACAATTTTGATTGTAAATTTATTTTAGTTGGTGTATTTTTTTAGTTTTTTATTTTATTTTTATTTTTCTATTCTCGGGATGCTCTGTAGATAGTAGATGCTCTGTACTATGCTACTGTGTCACTCGATTTTAGAGAAAATACCTAGTGGAACCTAAAAGATCTCTTGTGTGGTCTAAAGTATCTCTCACCCTACTAAGAACCCTGTTTGGTTCGTGAAATTCCCCACTCAAGGGATCACTAGAAGAACTATGAGGATCTGATAAAATTGTGTCGATACTATTGTTTGACCCTCAATCCGACATACAATAGTGTAAAAGTCTCATTATTGAAAAGCAGTGCAAAGATTTTTATACAAAAATACAAAAAAAAAATAACAATAATAAATAAATAAAACAATAAAACTAAATTAAATTTGTTTACCCTATAATAATAACGAGAGATGTCAAACACGAAAATAGTACCAAGTTAAAATAAAATGATATCGAGAGAAAACAAAAACAAAATAAAACAATATAAAAAAAAAAAATAAGCTTACCGAAATCCGAAACAATTTTTGCGCAAATAATAAAAAAAACATCCGTGAAAATAAAATAAACAGTAAAAACTTACAGGACGATGATGGATATGTATAGAAGCATGATGATTTGTTTTCCGTTGTTATTGTTTACCACCTGATAACATGATTGCTGATAACAGTGAGGCAGTGTTTTGGTGGACGTATTGATGGCGTACTCGTTAATAATACCTCCACCCCACTTGTATGACGGTGGCGTTGACGGCTACGAAAATGCTTCCACGCCACTGAATGACGGCGACGCGTACTACGACGTTGATTTTGTCCCACCCGTTCGACGACGGCGTATACAGCAACGATGCTCCGGTCCCTGACGGTGGCGGAGCGTACGATAACAACGACGGGAACGACGATGATGCAACTGCCACCCGTTGACGCGTACGGCGACGATGTTCTGTGTCTCTACGATGACGTATTAACGGGTTGCTTCGAAGACGGCGCATAAACAATTTTACCGCACCAACTCATATGTGAACACGACAGCGACGACCGCGTATAATGCGATATACATATATAATATACATATACTCGTATATTGTGTATATATATAATAATGGTGAAAGAAAACTGAATATATTTTTTTTTCTTTTTAAATCTGATTTTTTTTTTTTTTTTTTTTGAAAATACGATTTCACAAACTTTCCCTGATTTTCTGTCTTGATTTTCTGATGGACCAAAATTGAATTGACACTACGGTAGACCACGTAGGTTCTTTTAATAATTTTTGAATACGAAATTACTAAAATACCACAGCCACAAAATAAATGTAGCCAATTTCGGTATCCCACCGCTGCCACGAATAAAGAGTGGTACCACGCCGTGTGGTTGTCAACTTTGGTGTTATGGGGAGAAATGATAGAACACGCTCTGAATTATATATATTATAACTATTTATTAGACACTAAACTACGATTAAATGCGAATGATTAAACAATAAATTTACACACTAGCTATACGTACAAAAAGATGGATATTTGGAATTATATATTACACGATAAATTAACTTGACAAATAATAAAATAGGGGTTCTGTATAGAGATTCTGTTTTGAGGTTCTGTCTAGAGGTTCTGTTTAAGACTTACGTGATTACTGTACTCTGATTCTAAACCGACTGACGACCGTCGGACAGGGCCCGTGGGAGCCGTCGTCCGAGGTCTTTGGAATGTGCTGACCCAAGCATATTCTACCCTTGTAGGCACGTCGACCATCGTGTGAACCATATGGGTCACACGCTCGGCATACTTGCTAAACCCTGAGTCAACACATTGTACAATATGTATACGCTATAAGTCGTATAACACATATATCAATATCCTATACACTATATAATATATCCCGTATACAACACTATATTATTTTTAATGCATAAAAATCAATAACGAAAACAACTTTTTGAAAACAGTGAAAATATGCGTCCACTAACATTGATTATTCTTAAAACAATATAGTTAGAAACTCCAAAATTTCACATTCTAATAATTATAGTAACATAATTGCGTTTAAAATTATTAAATTATTTTACTAAGTTTTTTTTAAAATAATTTAATTTGACAGTAGTAACTTTAATATAAAATACAATGTATATACGAGTAGCTATATTATTTTAGAAGTGTTTCTAGCCCTTATTGAAAGGCATTTTAATTCTTTTTTAAATTTTGCAATATCAATTCGAAATACTAATAATAATTTTTGGAATAGATAGAGAATAGATAATTTACTTTGGAGATATACAAAAACATTTATATAGTTTTTTATGCGGTATCATAGAGCTAAGGAGCTAAGAAAAACTATGAATTAATATTGGTCATATTTTATTATATTACCAATATGTGCGTAAAGTAAAACCTAATATAAATTTCATTAATCTGTTACACCATTTATTTTATTATTGTATATATGTTTCTTGTTTAATAAATTTTGACTATCATGAAAGTTTACTAGAATTGATTTATTTTAATTTTTATGTAAAAACTTTTAAAAAATATGACAAAATACATTATTTTTAAGCACTCATACTCATATTCTAATATTTCGTTAATTCAAAACCAAAAAGTCTAATCATAAAATTTTTTGAATTTTTTTTTTTATAATTCTTTGGAGCTAAATTAATGTTACCTACTGTTTAATTTCAAAAAAAATTATTTTAGAGCTACAGAGAACTGAACGAGGCTAATATGGCTCAAATTATTAAACTTTTATTTTATCGTTATCTAAATAGCACATTTTGGTTCTAATGTAATTTGTTAAAATAAAAAGGGGCTATTTAATATTAATCTAAGAAAATTTGTTATTAAGAAATAAAATATGTTTTCTTAAAATGATTGTTTCAACCATACAATAATAATACGTTAATAAAATTATCGTTAATTTTATAATTCGCTCCATATGCATATAATAACAGTTAATACGGGTTCGACCCGGTGGGAAAATATGTTGTAGACTAAGATATATAACATACAAAATATAATTTTTTTGTTTAATCGAAAACCAGATTTTCGATTGCTCATATTTCAAGGGGAATTCGACCTAGCGTCTCACACTTTTGATTCCCCCTGTTCGCTTAAAAACGCTATCTATACCTGCCCATTAAGGACCCATTAAGAACAGTAGGTATTAATTTATACGTACTGTTTGACATGAGTGTCAGCCGGGAAGTGGACACAAAATGTTGTGGTTTTAACTACCTTTCCCCTTTTCCTTAATTCCCACATTAATGGGTATCCATTGGTGGTGAGCAAAGGACAAACATGTTCTCTGAAGGATAACTTTAAAATTTTTTTAATTAATTTTATTTAGCATTTTATTCAGAATCAAAATATTTTAACTAATGGAAAAAATTATATTCACAACCAAAATAGGCTATCGATAATTTTTTTTTTAATTACTTTATGTATTTTTTATTTCATTATTATTATTTTAATAAGTTTAACGCTGTATAATAAATGAATATTAATATATTATAAACAAAACCACTTTATTAATTTTTAGGTATAATAATTTTAATAGTACGATGTTTAAAAAAAAATATATAACTGTTTGAAGTTTGTTAATGCTCTCCTGAACAAGTTGATATTATGAGATAGCACATTTAAGTTTTGAGCCAACGATTTGTGAATCTTGGTTTTTAATTACCAACAAAACATTTAATGTATTTAAAACTTTTTTATATGGCTAGATTTTGTTTATGTATTAAATATGCGAAAAATGCTTCTCAAAATAAAATTCTAATAAATTACACTATGATATAAAAAAATGATTAATGAATCTATTTTATAGTATAGGTTAAATTTTTATTTATTGTGAACCGACATCTACACCTTAATTTCCATATAATTTATGAATTTACTTCAAAATTCTGTTCATATACATAATATACATACAAAATATATATTTTAATATATTTGAAAACAATATAGTTTACTGAATATAGATATCCTGGAAAAGTACAAAAAAGGGTACTTGTTTCCCCATAAAATAAACTTAAATAATTAGTTTCATAATATATATTAAAAAATAACTTCTTGATTCTTAAAACATTTATATGTATGTATAAATAGTGGTGTAGTTACATGGAGTGAGGGGAGTCTCTTTTTATGACACCTCTCAGAAGCAAAAAAAAAAATATATCAAAATGTATAATTTATTTTTAGGACCTCTTATAAGCTTTGTAGATGCTGCGTATTGCCATGGTCAGTCACTAGATATAACAGAATCAAAAAATATTGGATTTAAAAACTTCAATAAGTACCTATAATTAAGTTTTGTAGATATAATTTTTAAAAAGTTACTGAAAAATAAGTGAAAAAGTAATAAAAATGATATAAAAACCAATAAAATGACTAATTTTTTTAATTTGAGTGGTGCACGTAAAATATTTTGATTTATTTTATATTTTTTTGTGAGCAATTATCATCTTAAAAGTATCAACTAGAACAAACTTTCTATTAAAAAAGATCTTATTCTAATATTTCTGTTTAACTTAATCTAGACTAACAATTGTATATAGACTTGAAAAATACTTCTTAAAACCAATACATTGCTATCTATGCTCAAAATTTAATATTAAGAAAAAATTATATTTACCCAAAATTAAAATGTATCAAATTATTATTATATTATAGCATATTATATTTATATCATATTTATATTATATTATAGATTCTGAGCGTAGCGAGGAATAAAATGGTTTCACTATAATTTGATATTTTTTTTACGTATGCATAACACTTTATTGGACAGAATGTGTAATGTAAGCTTTTTCTGGTATAGTAGTAGTTATAGAAAATTAGATCTAGCAGCTACAAAACTAGATATAATTTTGTATTTTCCAAGTAAATTTTAAAATTTCAACGAAAAATTACATTTTTTAACCGCAATATCAAAATATTAGTATAGAAAAGAATAAAGTATAAAATATAAAGTATTTATTTACCATAGCTATATGAATATTGAAGACGTAAAATCACACCAAGCTTCGATTAGAATAATTTTTTCGAAATTTAGTACATTTATCAAATAAATTTGTTCTAGGCTAAATAATATAAATTCGGAGCTAGATATAGGGTAGGTGAAACAGGGCACTTGCCCCGTGTGTCATAATTGTGGGGCACGAAAAGTAAAAATATTTTTGTTATAAATTTGAACCAGATATTGTAATCTCTAATATTCTAATTATAAATATGTGTACAGACGTATAGCATATGATTATAATTATATCGGAAACATCCGGGCACAAAAAACTATATGAACAAAGGGTTGTGCAACGCTCATTTTTCGTGCCCACGACGAAAATGGGTGTATTCCTTACATTGTGGGGCAAAGTACCTAATATCTACTGTTTTTGAATTTTTTTTATTATTTTTGATCATTTTATTTTGAATTAATAATGGTTTGAGGGAATTATCATTCTTTGCAAGGTCAAGAGTTCGTACCTATTTATCTACTGACCCTATATTCTAATTTTCCAATCGAGCACTGTTTATTAAATAATATGAATTGAGATACACACGTATTTATATTCCATTAAGGGGATTGGATTATGTTATATTATTAGTCGGAAATACCATAGTTACGATCGCTTTGTGATTTTTATCAATATTGTGTTATGTTAATATATTTATTATATATTTTAAATTAACTACATGTTTCAGCTACATGCTTTTTATTAGTCATTATTGTTAAGATTATTTTGTTAAATAAAAATATTAGAACTCGAATTTCAAATTATAATAACTTTGAAAATAATTTTTTCAAGTTATCTCAATTTTAAATTTGTTGATTTTAATGTAGGTATTCTCATATAAATATATTTTGACACAAAACATTAATCTAATCTCAAGGTGTAATATATATTGTGCAGGTGACTTTGATTTGATACCAAGCCAAAGATGACAATTTCGTACTTTTAAATAAACATTTTTAGCATACAAATTTCGAGACTCAAGATATAATGCAACAAAATTAAATACAGTCGGAAATTAATTGGTTAACTTTAAGGTTTGTGTTGTATAATTTGCAAATTTTATTATATTTTTTATTTTGCTCATATATTTTTCGGGGAAATTAATTCATTGGTAAATTTTTGTTTTTTCACCTAATTACAGAAAATTTGCTGAATTTATTTTTTTTAAAGGGACACAAATTTCATATTTTTAAGAAAACCTAATAGATCCGATACAATATATTATATATTATACATTTATTTATACTCCAAGCATAAGATATATATATATATATATATATATATATATATAAAAAACCCTTAAAATGAAAAAATTATCTTAAAATCTTAAAAATGCAAAATTAAAGTTTCATTTTTAAATATTTTAATGTGTGAATTTTGTACATTGAAAATATTACCTTAGACCATCTACTTATAAATGTATTTTGAATTAAAATCCACATTTTAATTATCAATATTAAGGCATTAATTTAAGTATAAAATTAATGGTTTTATTAAAAAATAGGAGAAAAATAACCATTTATATTTTAAAATGTAACCAAACCATATAATTGTTATTGTTATTTGAATTTGAAAATTAAAAACTTAAAATTTTTAAATTAATTTACAATAATTGTTGAATGGTCCCATGCTAGCATATTTTATTGTGGTTTTTTTTTTATTAACTTATAACATTTTATCAGAAATATTCGCTTTTTGTATATATTTTTATCAACATGAAAATATTGCAAAAAAAAAAAACAATAAATTATAATAATGAATAATATTATTTAGTACATAGGTAACTGTTATATCTTTATTAAATGTTATTAGTTTATTTCACCATGTTTAAGGAATATATATAATATTGATTTTTTTTTTTTTTTGTACTTTAAATAATTATAAACTATCTATAAATGATATAGTAATTATAAAAATCGTATAAGTCGAAAAACATCTACGTGGTACATTGGATAATGATATTTTCATTCATTTATATTTGTAACGTATTGTTCGTAAATAAATAAAAATTATAATTTTTCAATAAAAATGTATAGGTGATGATGACTTTATTTTAAAGAATAAACTGTATCCTTTGCCTAAAATAGTAAGAATTACACAAAAGAAAATATTATTCCACAAATGCTCGGTTGTCACAATATTTAACTTTTTAGTGTTATAAATTTAGAATTAAAATCATAAAGGAATTAATCTATATAATATTATTCCAATGAAAATGTAGATTTTTATAATTTCAAACAAAATCTCTTAGGTATTCAAAATATTATATTATACCAATTCATAAATTTAAATATTATATTTCCTTCAATATTTTAATGTTCCAGATTTTTAACTTAATTTTTTAATTTTTAAGGAAAATATTTTATTATGGTAATAAACGAAAAATGATCCGAGGCTTTGGTTGAAGTTTCTTAACATGAGATTGTTTTTAAAGAGGGCGGGTTGTTAGTCCGTCGCTCAAACCCCCATTCCTGGAGGACCAGTTTGGGCCAACTATTTAAAGTCAGCCCGTGGCCGGGACCTCGGGAGCGCTATGCCCGTAACATTAAGCACCTTGTAAAAGGCCTGTAAAAGCAAAAAAAAAAAAATAAAAAAAAAATAAACGAAACATTAATGAAGGTTTTTAATAAAGGTAAGGGTGTATGCTTAAAAAATCAGGATAAACCCATTTGATCTCATTCTTACCAATTCTTATGTTTATTATATTTTAAATAGGTATTTAAATTTGTAACTTAATCAAAATATCAAAATGCTTATCCAACATTTTAAATTCAACATAATGTGATTTTTTCATAATGAAAAATGGCACCATCGATAATATTTGATCATTTTTTTCTAGATATAACTAAAATATTTGATCTTTATTTTAATTTTTTAAACTTTATTAAAATATAGATAATAGATAAAAATAACCAATCAAATGAGTGCCATTAATTGTTTTCATTAATCACAATATAGATTATATACGAAGCTATATATTTATGGATTACAATTACAATTTTTAAACGTTATTATATAATAGAAACGATATACCATGTAATATTTTTTATCATGAGCCAGGCTATATCTCGCAAAGAATAAATAATTTTTGTAAAATGCTTTCAGAAAGTTATTAGTACATTTAATTCTAAGTTTATTTTCGATTTAAAACTTTTTTCCCCTTCCTTTGTTTGTTAAATTTATATAAACATTGGATTTTAAAACGGCAACCTATGGTTTAAATTATAAATTCTTAAATATTATATTTTTATAAAAATTTTCACAGTTTGATTTTTAATCCAATATCTTTTGCACGATAAGAATATAAATTCAAGAGCAGCTGAGTGGAGAAATACTTTAATAGCACATAATAGATTTTAAATTGACGTATTATATTACTTTTTACTCTGCTGCATCAAATAATATTTAAATGCTTATTACTTTGGAAATATTAAAAGGATTTCAAAAATCAAAACTTATGAATGCTCAAAAAAATAATTCTTCAAAAATTTTAATCATAGATTGTCATTTTAAAATATATCATAACTACAGTTTTATTCGACTATTAGTTCCAACCTTTTTATAATATTTTTTTGAAAATTTATACTGGTTCGTTGTCAAATTATATATATGACAAATAATATATTAATATATATATATATATATATATATATATCAGTACTTGTGACTATTTATATATATTATATTATAAACCAAAAGTCAATATATTATATACTTTTATTTTGCGTATCTATATGTATTACAACATTATTGTTATCTTCAGTGCTTACTAAAAACTAACTTTTTTCAGTTAGTTTTTGGTACACGCTGAAGATGACAAAAAATGTATTAAAATACGTATATCAAAATAAAAGTGTATAATATTGTGACTTCAGATTTATAATATAACAATTATAAATACTATTTATTTATTGATAAATAGATTTTATATTATTTTAATTATAAATATTATACATTTTATTTTGTACAATTAATTAGTTTCTCTAAATAACCAAAAAGTATCTTATATATCTATATTAAATAAAAATTCCAAAAATATTTTTATCTTTAATTTTTATAAAAATAATTGATTATTAATCACCATACATAAAAATTAAAATTTGACGATTCAGATAAATTTAGAGTTTAAACTATTATTATCAAGTATAAAGGGAGGATCATTTTTGAAAGTATTTCATTGCTTTCTTTTTGTTAAATGTTATCTAATAAACAAATTAAGGTTAATAATATTTTTCTCGAGATAAAGGTCTTTATATAAAAATTGGTTAGTTTTAGATTTATAAACATAAGTACCTGTATAGTTATATATCCTTCCACCCTATTCACTTATTGTCATAGATTAAAATATCTATAGATAATTACTAGAGAAAATTTTGAGTTGAAAATTGACCGTCTTTAAAATTTATTTTTCATATTTTCCAAGATAACTAATAAGAATATTTACAAATATTTACAAAAATTATTAACAATATGAATACCACAAATTGTATAGTAGATACTATTCATGTTATACATGTCATTGCAATTTATTATTAGTAAAAAAGTTAAAAATAAATTACTTGTGTAGATTACTTTTTCTTCTTTTTTTTTTTAAATGTCTTAGACGATGCTTTTCTGGCTAAATATATATTTTTATAACATACAAATCTAAATGACTTGATTTTTAGATATTAGATTTCCTAATTTTTATGACATTTTTCAATATTTTAAGGTCATTTAGAATTATTTTTCACTAATAGAGGAAAAAATAGCTAGTTTATTAATTTTTTGTTATTATTTGTATTTATTGTATATATATTTTAAAATGTACGTTTATACGATTTATGGACTTTTACAATTTAACAATCACACATAAATGTCAGTATAAACTATTGTACATTACATTACGCATAAGGAGTAATTTAAATGACATTAAGATTATTATGGTTTTTGTTTTTCAGGTCATTAATTAATTTAGCAAGTTTTTAGAGTTTTTTTAGATTATAAATGCATATTATAGAGGTATTTTTTATGAGTTTTTTAAAGAATCATTATATCTGGATCTTAAATATTAGGATTAAAATAATTATTTACTAAGAAAAATCATTTTAAAACTTTTTCATAATAAATTAACTACAAAACCATTTGTACTTATAGATACCATTGATAGCTTGCAGAGTTAGCTTTCCCTTGCTAGTTTTTTTTCTTTTACGTCTTGTGTAAACGCTGTTATAATATATATTATAAATTATGTACACAATATACGTTTTACGTTTGAATAAATTATAGTGGGTACAAGGAACGAAACATCGTATGGCTCTCTTATATAATATATTTCTGTAAACGCCACTACTCTCCCACTGCGGAAACCAGTAGCAGTATAACATTATCGATCCGTATGTTTGCACAGCAGAAAACTCTCGTATGTGGCCGTAACGAAAGTGACTGCCGTATAAAGGTCAGAGACCCGATCACGATGTTTGCAGCATCACAGAAAACGCGATCATAGTACCAGGAATCCAGCACGTCCAGGCCGGTATATATTATAATGATAATAATTGAATTTTATTATTATTAACAACTTATGATCGATGAATATTATGTTTATTTATTAACAAAGAATAATCTAAAGGTATTCTTATTATTCAAATTATTCTTAAAAAGAATATAAAATTAAAATAGCCACAATCGGTACATTTATATAATAAATAACATCAAAATATTAATTATAATATATTATTAGATACGCATATTTTATACTGAAAATGGTAATACATAGGTACGAACTACACAATACTAGACAATATAAAATTGTATACAAAAAAAAAAACAACCAAAAAATTATGGAAAAACGGAAAAAACACAATTTTAGTTAAATTGAATGTATGATTTTCATGTTATAATTTCGTGAATAATGGTCATACATTTTTCTCCAGATGTTGGTTACTTATAGCAATTTGAAATATTGAAGTTTTTTTTTTTGTCACAAAAGTTAACTAGGTTTGTAGACTTGTACGTTTTAAACACTGTTTAAAATTACATCGTTCTAGCTATACTCAGAATATCTTGAAAATCAATGTATAAAGAATATTTTATAGACATTTAAAAATTTTATGATAACTACTCATATTGATTTATTTATTATATTTTTATTATTTGTTTATTATAATTATGCACAATTTTTACTGCCACCACTCTGCGATATTTTTTAGTTTTTGCGCAAATTTCCACAATGCCATCTTGTATTTAAATTAAAAGACTTGTATATAAAAAGACTCGTAAAAACATATATTCGAAACGAATGTCCCAGTCGTACAGAGACGATTCATAGACAAAGAAATGTTCAGTCGGGCGTTAAAACGTTCGGAAAACTCGAATCCTACTTTGATTATACCTACACTGGAAAATGTATATCGTCCGTCACGGTACGGACAACATCGGGCGACGTCGTCCGACGTCGGATTAGAAAGAAATGCCTGCGCCCAAGTGAGGACACCTACAGTGATCTACGGAACCACAACACGTATATCACCCTACCTGTTACGATCATAGAGTAATATAGAGGTGGCGTTAAGTGTGAAAAGTGACGCTAGAAATAAGAAGAAATAGTTAACAAGGGAACCATTAACAAAAAATACATTATGATGTTCCGAATTTCCATATTACCGTATCACTACTACGGTTATAATTATCTGTGAGACAATTTGTAGTTGTGTTTAAATTTTGAAAATAATAGTTATTTTATTTAATAATATACGAGTATGTTATACACTTAGAACATACATTAAACCATTCATATAATCTGTGCTTATACAGCCATGTAAAGTATATTTTACTCATAGATATATATATATATTTAAATACTGTATATTATATTATTATCATTTATATTTTTCATTTCGTTTTACTCACAGAGATATCTCTGTGGTTTTACCTACTAAATACTAATACTTATCGGTCATAGCCATTGTTAGGCAAGTCTAAATATAATATAATTTATGGTTTTTCTGTGATCATATCAAAAATATTGTTTTTCATAATATATTATAGTTGTACAGCCTACAACTGTTCAAGGTATAAATTAATTTCTTTCATTTAGTGTCATTCAATCTGACTACACAATATATGCTCTAAATTTAAATAAAATCACGGAAAAAACTACAAAAAAAAACTAAATATAAAAAAACCAAATGATAAAAACCACAAAAAGTCTGGCGTTTGGTTATTGTTTATACCTCATGGTTTAAACATATTTTGATACTCAAATATCAAAATTATTTAATTGATATTATCACAGATATATTTTGTTAATTATTTTCGAAATTTCTTTTTTGGCTGATTCGGCAGGATGTTCATGCATGCTTTTTAATGTCGGATCAGTCTAAAAAATTGTAGTGTGGAGGATGGCTTTAGTTTTTTTAGGAACTTTTTTATTGTATCTCCACGTATAATATTTTTTTCCCAGATATTTTAAAACATACATAAATCCATTAAATAATAATTTTCCTTTTCTTTTTTGTAGATAATTGTTTCCATGGTAATTTAATAAAAATAAACAAAAATTAAAACTTCACCAATAAACAATAAACATAGCAATATACTACAACTAATACAATGCAAAAGGTACTATAATACTGTAACCACAATAATATAAAAATAGTTACCTATCCTAAAATACCCATGTCATACACTTTATAAGTTTATTGCCATTTCAAAATTATTATCTGAAAAATTTCTTTTAGAATAAATCCAAATATATTATATTGTCAATATCATATACTAGTGTTTGGAAAGAACGTCGTTTATGAACGCACGATTATGCGTTCACGTTCATATTTTGTGAACGACGGGTGAACATCACTCGTTTCTGTCAAATAGAACGTGAACGTGAATGACGTTAATATCTTTAAGTGATTTTAACGATATTCAGACCGTTAAAACTAAATTTAAATGTTTTAAAATTTTGTTATAAACCTTATAAGATTTAAATATATTATTATAAAGTCTAATTTCCCTGGTTCCACTATAAATTGAAAACGATAGTTTCTATAAATCGGAAATTTTTTAGTATATATATAAGAAAAATTTGTATTTTGTTAATAATTGATCAATTAAAATTAACGACCAGATGAATGCATTCGTTTTTCTAAAGACGGTGAGTGTGAATTTTTTCTTTATAAATAAATTTGAACGTGAACTTGAATGAGTTCGTTTTTTAAGTATTGAACGTGAACGTGAACGTAATTTAATTTTCAAGTGAATATTCCGAACACTGTCATTTACTATATATTCAAATACACTATTTTTATAATTTTATTTTACACATTATTATTATCTATTTTTATGAAAATTGAAGGTATAGATTTAAAAAACTATAATTATTCAAATATAACTCTATAGATACATTATAATATATCTTTTAACTTTTATAATAATAACTTACGTATATATATATATGGAAGTATATTTGTATAATATATTATATAAATATATATATATATATTTATGATTTATATAGGTAATTAAAAATGAATTGGTTACTATAATTTATAATAAATTAATAAATAATAATAAAAGATATTGTTTTTTACTTTGGTTTTTTTTTTTATATTTTTTATGGTTGTTTTTTTCCATATACCATCTAAACGTTGGTACCTTAATATATTCTGTGCTTTAATGTGTTACTGTTTTGTTAAATTTTAAAAATCCTTTGTAAGCATTCGTAAAACACTTTTTTTTTTTTTTAACAAATAAGTAAACAACAACAAATAAGTTGAAAGGAAAATTAAGGTGCTACAACATGTAATATCTGTGAAATGTCATTTTCACATTTTTCGAAATAATGTTTGCTGTTCTATTACACAATACATATCTGGGCATTTTGATCTAAAATAGAAGTCTTTAAACATTTTCCACTACGACTTTTTTAGTGGAAAAGTCTTTAAAAATACTGTTTTAATAAATATTCACTCAAAAATACAAAAATCGAAATGTAATCCTCAAAAGCAGAAGTCACGATAACAAAAATTGAGTAGTCGATATTACGATAACAATATTATTATTTTTCATCACGTATTTATCACTGACAACATATAACAGGCAAATCGCTTTATAATAATTATTTATTTATACGGTATTTTCGTTATCGTAAACCATCACATCTTCAACTATATTCATATCTAGTTTCAGAGGGCGTTCAAGTATTACATCAGCACATTTTTGACTTATTAGACTCCCTTCCTCTCCCTTGTTAACAATTATCAGAAAATTTCCAACCCCCCATACTTTATTACATCAGCATATGTCCGATGACCCCCTCCATTAAAAAAAAATAAAAAATTCCGAATTTTATATGAATTAATAAAAATAAATGAAAAATATTGTTACATGTTTTGAATTTCATTTTACATATTTTGATAAAAATAAATACATATTTATGTACATATTTTCATTTTTATTTTTTATTTCTGTTGACGTCAGCATGATTCTATACCCCCCCTCCTCTTTCCCTTTCATCAACAAATATAAACATACGACAGACCCTAGGCGCTTACGTAATACTTAAACGCCCCCTTAGACAAAATAAATATTAAAATATATTTAAATAAATATAGGTAAGATACACAACGCCGTCTCTGTATTACTGTATGGTTACGACAAGTTCCGATCGTCGATGGAAAATCAAATCATTTTGTTTTTCAATCGATGTTATCCGACATACGTGTTATTGTTTATTAGTTTGTATTGTGTGTCTTTTTGTATGAACTTGTTTTATCATTTTGAACATTTTACAACATGAATAAAAATACTTTAATTGAACTGGTGAGGGAAAATTCAGACTTGTGGGACCAGTTCACGAAAAATTACCACATCAGAGATCAGTAATCTTTGTTTCATAATATAATTTTGAATTGCTTCTAATATATAGTTTAATGTGTACTGTAATAGTGTAATGTTTAAACATTTATCCTATAGTAACTATGAAATTTGTCTGGGTAATTACGAAGGAGCAGACAGGTTCTAAAATATTCGCCGTCATTTTTTTTTTTCTGAAATTCATGCACCCACTTTTTATTTATTTTTAATGGCCTAACTGTTTCGGTTAGAAGCCACAAAGCCAGATCGTCCTCCGAGTCACCCAATTTTAGTATATGTAGGCATACTTGTCAAATGTCACTTCACTTATGATTGACCAAAGACAACTGTAATGAAAAGTTCACAGGTCTTTGAAAAGGCGAGGAAAAATTAGCTCGAAAGTTGATATGGATGTCGTCCGACGTCGGACGACATACGTATCCTGTGTAGATAATTACTTTGACTACGTATGATGTCCGAAACCGTGTTGGACGATATACATTTCCAGTGTAGGTATAGCCTTCTGTGATATAGAAAAAAGCTGACAATGGTCACAATAGCCGATTTAGGAAGTTCGGGGTGATCAAACGACGGCACGAAAAACGGTCAAGCGATAAAAAAAGATGGCAAAACGATTTTCATCTAGATGATCTATAGGGTGAACACAGAGTGTATACAGAGTGTACCTAAACTTTGTGTCTTCAGAAAAGTTGAAATAGGAACCAACGAAAAACGGATAAATCATAAATCCAAAGCATGACAACAATAAAAACGGAAAATAATATACTCAAATAACCATCTAGTTGGAAAACTGTAAAACGGAATTAAATAAAACCTCTTTCACAAAAAATCGTTTATTTGGAGTGAGCATATTATATATTAAATTTGTTTATTAATTATATATTTAGTGTTTATTATAATTATTTATATAGTATTAAAAATCTATGTATTATTTACATTAAGCCATAAGAACTTCCACTCACGCACTTGTCCAGTGAATCAAATTGTCTAATTCTATTTCGATATTAAATTGAATTAATGTTCAATTTATTTTAAGATATATAGTTTGCTATTGAATCATGACTCGAAAAAAAATAACTGTTAATTACGTCTCTTAGAAAACTTAGAGAAATATATAATGGTTGTTAAAAACTATCCCATAATTCAAGATATGAGGAATAAATATTATATTCGGGACAATGTAATTAGCTATATATACCTAATAACATGTTATTGTTATTATTATTATTTATTATCTTATATTTATATATATATTTATTAAATGTAATATATAATAATATAATAAAATATTAAATAAATACATTATTATTATAATATAATATAAATATTAAAAAACAAAAATGTTGGACTTGTAAATTATTAAAATTATAAGGGAATTCATTGAAAAGAATTACCTTTTTTATTTACAAAACAAGATTTGATTTCAGAAAAAATAATATTCAAAAGAGAAATATATTTTATAATATTGAGGTATATAAATACTAGAGATGTGGAATTTGCTGTTGAATAATAATTATCGTGAAATTTATGTAAACTTTGCTAAATTGGTAAAAAATATATAAAATATTCTGAATAATTTTTTCATAACCATTAACCATTGTTTTTTACAATTGTTAATTAACTTAAATATTTAAAATTAAACAATTTTAAGTTTTCTTCATAATTTTACTAACTACCTACTCTTAAAATACTACAAAGGAAAGTAACATTATATTAATTTTATTATTATAAATTATATTATACATTTTATTAGTTCTAATAAAAATTATTATATTAGTAAAAACAATTAAAATGAGGAGACACTCTATTTTAGGTATGGTAAACAAACATCTGTTTGACATTACATCTTACATCTGAGTACTAATTTCACTACATTTCTTCCATAAAATAGCCTTAGTCTCTGATAGCACCTTAAATCATAATAAAAGTTTGAAAACGATAAAACAAAGTTTTGAAAAAAACCCACTTCTTATAAAAAACGTACGGTTTTGTTAAAAAAAAATTATTTAAAAACCTTAGACAATAATAATATATTTTGAGAAAGTTAATATAACTAATATTTTAAGGATCATTTTATAATATTATTCATCAGTGCTTACTTATGTTTGTTGTATCTATGATACATGTGTGTAAAATAATTATATAATAAATGACCTATTAGTTATAATAGGCAGCTACCTTATTTATACTAAACATATATTTTTATTTTATATAATAATGGAGTCGAACTTTGGTATTTAGCTGCTAGAAAATTTTTTGAAAATATCGAAAAACTTCAAAATAGGCGTTTTATTTATAAGCTATCGTCAAATAATATTACATATTTATAATTTTATCATCTCTTTTCACGTCACTTAGTAGATTTCCGGTCTAGAACTAAATATTAGAATATTGAAACACTCCAAAGAAATTTTTCATTCTTACTCTATTGTATAATAATATTTTATGGTCAGAGTTTAGAATTTCATATTTCCAATCAATTTTTCATCCCATCTGTAGGCTTAAGATAAAATGTTGGACATATTATTTTATTAGTTGGATATTTTCATTTACATAAATTGATTCATAGGTACCTACTTCATATTTTTTGTTAACTATTACTTATTGATTTTCAACATTAATAATATCAAAACCCAAAATGTAAAGGGGTCGGGTGAAAAGGGATAAAAAAATTTTAATTAAAAATTATAATTACAGAGTAATATAGAATATTTCAAAATGGAGTACGAGTAAAATATCTTAGGATTTTTTAAATATTTCGACATTATTTCTATAGTCCTGACAGCCTGAGCTAAGATGAAACTGAGTTGAAAAATATGAAATTTGAAATTCTAACCACGGAATATTATTTTACGATAGCGTATAAATAAAAATTTCCTTTACATTTTTTCGTATTCCTAATTTTTTTTTTATAACTAGATGCAAGAATTAAATTAATAATTATTACAAATTTATACAGATGTATCAAGTGAGATCAAGAGTAAAAACCTAAAATAAAATCAAAGGGAGGTCTTGTTTTTTTATAAGTCGTTCTTTTTTTTGTTACTCTTATAATATTTCTCCTTCTCCTCCGTTAAAATAAAATTTTGTGCATAAAGATTGCTTAATATTTTAAATTAATAAACATAATAATGAAATAATATTGTGTATAAAATAATATTAAACAATTATTCTGATAAGATTTTTATCTGGAAAACTTTTCATTTAATGTTGTAGTATATTTAATTCGATTGTATCCACTTTTACCCGAAAAATGTACAACATAGCGAATTTTTAAGAAGTTCTGAAATCGTATTAAAAGTATAAATCCAAAAATGTTATTTCAAAAATAAATATAAATAAAAACCCAATTTCTACAAAATAATTTGTTTTTATTTAACAAATACATATTTCAAAAACAATGTTTTTATCTTAAGTGTTAAACAACTACTAGGTTCTTATTTTACTACTACATAGTTGTATGAAGATGTAAACATTGTTATTGAAATACGTATTTGTTAAATAAAACAAAATTATTTTGTAGAAATTGGATTTTTATTTACATCTATAAATAATTTTACAACTAAATCAACACCAAAATATTATTTAAAAAATGTTTAATATATTTTATTAGTAATTTAAAAATAGTCCTTTGTCTGTATCAATTTTTAGTGTTATGTTATTACAAAATGTGTATGTATGAAAAAATTACTTCTAAATACAACATAATATCCACCAGTATTCCTATCTCAATAGTGATCTTCCAAGCCCTACCTACCGGATTTGTTTTTGCATGTAAATTGAATAATACCGAATACAGTGGACCCCTTATTGAAAAAAATCATGAATATGTGCCTAAATATTTACCAAAAAGAATATTTTGCAATCAATAGCAATAAACTCACGTGAATCATATAAATAATTTCAAAAAAGTCGAACACGATAAGGTAACATTTTGATCCATTGACTTTAAATTTCAAGGATCAATAAGTTCCATGTGGATCTAAATGTCATATTTATTGTAGGGTGATATTGAGATCCACTGAGGAATTTTTAATTCCAAAAATATCAAGATGTCTCCATAGGATCACAATGTTCTCATAACATCAAAAGTTAGAAATGTTCCTAGGAATTCAGTCTGCTCATTGGATCAAAATATCCATTTGCTGTCGAACACCGACAAAACAATACACTTCTTCGTGTATAATTAAGTCTTTGCCACAAAGTTTAAAATTATTAAGTGGATGCTAAACTAGTACATTTTGGTAACGAAATAGTATTTTCCTAATTATAATCCTACTAAGTATACAATAAACTTTTAGACATAATTATACACCGTTTAAAAGATGAAATCTTTTTCAATAATTTATTGCAATTCGATTTTTAAAATAATATTTTATTTTATATTTTTAAAAATTTAATATTTACCAAATACGCTATTTTTCTTTGTTATATTTTTTTATTTGTTAATTAGATTTTTTAAAATTGGCTTCCAACTAAACATTGCTTAGAATCATGGATAAATGATACAATTTTGTTTTTACATATTTTTTTTTTTTAAGTAACACGGTGTTTGAATTGTGTAATATTTTTTTTAGAATAAATATGTTGATTACACTAAAATATATAATATAACTGACACAGATCTATTTTTGAATTATTTTTTAAATATATTGAATTATTTTTTCATTGGATTTTCATTATTCTTGAAATTTTATTAAAATTTCCAATATACAAATTCCTCTAAAAATCGTGTGTGTAACGTTTTCTTTGTATTCTTGATCTATACACACAGGCTCCCCACATGAATTTTTCAAGTACGGTACTGTAAAGAAATTCGTGCCCTCATTGTATGTTAGTATTAATTATAATTTTAATATAAATTCTAACATTTAATTTTTATTTTTACAAAAGATAACATACTGTAAACAATTACAGTTTACCAACTAACACTTATACATCAAGAATATATTCTGTGATTCTGTTACCATCAATAATTGATAAAAAATATTTTCATTACAAAAACACTATAAAGACAAAAAGTTCTAAAAAAAAGGTCAAGTGGAACTATCCCCCATATCTCTTTCTCCCTGTGTACGCTACTGATCTGTATGTACTCATTTAAAACGATGATAATCGTAATATTATTTTATTACGGAAAACCCTTGGTGAAAAAAACGCGATGTGGCGCTACTCTTATACAACAACGAATTGTTGATGTGAACGGTTTGACGACGAGCTCAGTAATGCATCGCATGCAGTGATTACAACGGCAAAAAACAATAAAACTGTCGTGTACGGCAATCCATTTAAATGTAGTTGTTATCAGCTAACGTAAAAACCGTTGGCAATAAAACCGTTCGGACCCACCGCAACAACCAAAAATCTGCAGTGTTACGCGGCCTTAAGAAAAATTAGCATTTTATATATAAGATTATTAAATCATACCATATTATGGTGTATTTATGAATGGGTATAGGTACTTTTCATAATATTAATAAGTACCTAATAAATATATAATTGAATTTAAATTCAAAAGAATATTTGGTTGGACCTTAAGTATTCATAATAAATAATAGTAATATAATTAATTGTGATAAAAATTAAATAGCAAAATTATTTTTAACATTTTCACTTCTACACAAATTAGTAGTTATTCTATTTTTATGCTTTATAAAGAATTTTCATTTAGTTGAATAAAATAGATAAATAGAATATTATAGTTTGAATACTAGATTTAATAATGTTTAGTTCATAAATCATATACATTTATTTACGCATCTATTTTTTTCTAAATTAACTATTAGGTTTTTTAATTTTATTAAAAAGTCATTTGTATGTACAAAGTTGAAAAATGACTAATAAAAGAAAAAAAAATATTCAAGTTAACTAAAATCTGGTTATAACTTTAATTTTAACTAGTTAAGTCATTAGTTCATGAACGTTTAACTTGTAATAATTTAAAAAACTTTTCATATAAACTTAACTGTATCTAGTTAATTTTTTCATGAACTTTGCTCGTCTTTACATATTATACGATAAAAGGCCTAATAATTTTATTTGTCGACGTCGCGCGTCGGTCGTAATGGTATCTTTTGACAATTCACACGATTTTATGCTTAAGTAATTTTTGAAATTGATAATTGCATATGTTAAGTATAAAGATGTAAAGTATTTAGTTTAAAAATATTTTGACGTATTTTGAGTTAAAAATAAAAAAATTAATATGTATTTGAGAGGTATTTTAAATAATTTTTGTAAGTATTTATATTGTTATTTATAATAATTATTAAATGTATATATAAAAACTTTTTCAGTATAAATAAATGTATTAAGCATTCTTAATATTCATTAAAATAATGTTATTTAAAAAAATTTTTAAAAATACATTATTATAAGATATAAAGAATAGATTTTATTATTCAGTTTAGCTGAATTATAAATTAACAATTAAATCTTATTACGTTTTATAAAATATTAAAATTAACTAATTGATAAAATGCTATATATGGAATTTTCAAGTTATAGAAATGTTTTATTATTATAAAAACTATTTCAAATATTTTAATAAAAATAAAAATCTGTATTCTACAGTCATTTTTATTTATTTTAGTGCGAAACTGGTGTTACGTCATCTATAAAAGTCTTCCAAAATTAATGTTTTTTTTTTTTTTTACAAAACGTATTTATGGTTTTTTCAGCATTTTATATTTTAAAAAGTACAATGGTAGAATATAGATAGTTTTATTTATAATGTTGTTTACAAATCGATTTATAATTATAACTACAGTCTAAATAATATTTTTCTTGCCAACCTTTTTTTACGGTAAAATAACATATGTGTGGCATCGTCTTAAATGCTGGAAAATTATTTCTATGTTATAAATTATATTATAAAAAAATTTTATTTAAAGGGAGCATGCATGAGAGACTTTTTTTACTTGTGAATGTGTTCATCCATCTCAAACAATGTCACACATTCTAAAGTATTACCCGATCCGTGAATTCAATAAACCAATGACATTCACAATGTCTCAAATGCAGCTTTAACTTGGCTTAAACTTGATACTCTTATATAGAAAAGTATCATACTACATAGATATGGCGGTACCACTATAATATATTTTAACTTATTTTATTTTATTTTAATTAAGTTTATTAATTGTTTTTAACTTTATTGAATTCTAATGTTTGTTTAGATACCATACGATAGATAAATAAATTATATTCACTATAATATATTTATATTAAAAATTATAACGTGCAAAGTATCATTGTTAGTACCATATTAAAAAATTTAAATATATTTATATAGCTATTTTTATAAAATTAAATATGTTGGATATTATAATATAATATGGTTAAATAATACAACTGTTTATAGTACGTATTTCATTTTGAAATGCAATAGCTAAAATTTTATTGAATTTCATTTAACATAAGATTAAAGATGTGTTATTCAAGATTTAGATATGCTATAAATTAACACTTCGAAATGTATGCTAATACATTATATTTAAAATAATACAATAGTATACAATATATTCTACACCGCTACCATCAAACATTATAATATAATATACTTTATAAATTGTTACGTAAATATACTTTTATATTATATATTATAAAAAATAACGTTTTTCAAAAAGTTACACATAGAACAGAAATAACTAAATTAATATTTTATAATAGTTAAACAAAATAAAAAATATAATAATAAAATATCATTTGATAGATTTACTAACAAAAAAATTATATTATTACTATTTATAAAAAAAAAAAAATTATAATCTGATTAAGAATACCTATTTAATAAAACACTATAGTATTTGATTTCATAAAATTACATTACAACAAACAAATACAAAGTATAGATATAAGATAATATACCGTAAAGTTGTGTTTAAATTGCTTAAACAAATAGTTGAGGATTACGTATGTACTCCTCATGTTAAATATGTTAGATAGGTGTAAATATATGTACTTTTTTAAATATTTTAAAATATTTAATGGAGAACAGTTATACTTAAGAGTGATAAAACTACCCGTTAGATAAGTGCAAGTAGGAAAATCAAAATTATTAAAATGGATTATTGATATCATAATTATTGTATCGAAATATTTGGTTAACAGTAAGTGTATCGAAAATAGTGTCGCGTACTTTTATTAAGCCGTTTAATGTATTTAAAGAATACGTTGCTTGCTTTATCACTAAATCGATCAATATCAAAAATGCTACACGGCTGATATGATATAGTTGACATTCCACTATCATGTTATCGGAATTACTTAAGCAATTTGTAATCAAATTTGCAAATTGAAGGATATTAAGTGGTATATTTGGAACATGACTAAACATATAATTAGCCGCTTGTAGGTTTTCTACCATAGTTTCCAAATAATGTATCATTGAGATTGAATGGTTTGATCGTCTTTTATAATCCTGATTTTTAGAATTCTCGTCTAGTGCTGGTCTTTTAACGGCCACATTTGGTGTATTCAGTGCAACGGCTGGTTGGTTTATGAAACTATATAACTCATTGTTCTCTATATTCGCAGAAATGTGAACATTCACAGGTACATTTACATTCGAAGTAATATCTAAATTAGGACCGTCTACATTAGGACCGTCTTCATTAAAACTATCTTCATCAAAACCGTCTTCATCAAAACCGTCGTCATCGAAAACATCGTCATCAAAACCGTCTTCATTATTATTATCTTCATCAATACCGTTAACATCAAGACCGCCTACATCAGAATCGTCTACATGAGCACCGTCTATATCAGGAGATAGGAGTGATATATAATCAATAATAGTGGGTGATTGTATTGGCTGTCGCGCTGTGTATATAGACATGTCTAATGGGATTTTAAAAAAATCACCTACATGTGTACGATTAAGCTGATTCACGCCGCTGGAATCAGGATTTGACATGGAAGTGTTTTTATATAGAGTATGTGGCATGGTAGTGTCTAATAATAATATTTTACAGTCCATGGATTCATAATTGATCAATATCATCTCCGGAAGTTTCTCATTGTGATCATGACATATGTACAGTTCTCTTCTAAACCCATATGTATGTCCGAGAAGTTTAGACGTGGAATCGGTTTTCAAAAGACTTATCGCTCTCGTTGGTTTGATGTTGTGACGTTTCAACTCTTTGATAATAATTTTATTTGGAATATGCGGAAACACATTCACCAAAATTATGAGTTTGTCGGGTTTGCAAAATCGTTCAATTTTCAATGTAATATTACCTATTAAAATGTGTAGATTACGCTCTATCAGTATGTTGACTAATTCTTTTGTCGCCAAATATACGCATAAACGATTATTATCAACCATAGATGCAAAGATTATTTGTGACGGATCTAATATTTTGCAAATTTCATTCAAGTAATGTTCTTCCGGAATTCCATTTATTGTATTAATGATAATGCCTTGTTCATTTAACGGGAGTTTGACCTTTTGAGATGCCATAACTGTGAAAATTATTTTGGTTAATAACGATTCATAAATGGATTTAATTGATAAATTGACTGGATTTTGACCTTTTTTTTTAATGAGGACTAGATACTTGTTTTTAAATGGATTTTTATAAGAAATGTTTATTAAAAATTTAATTAAACAATCATAAGTTCAAATATATTTTTATTTAATTTATAAATATCGTATTATCTATTACAATATTAGATTATTGTATCTGTGATTATTGATTGATCAAAAATGTATATTATAATTGTTTTCTTAAGAAGACGTCAAATCAGCAATTATTGTCCCGTCTAACTAATTGATAAAATACGAAATATATTTTCAGCATTTTTATCACAAATTTATAATTTATAATATTAGAGTAAACTAATCTATTACTAAATTTATATATGTGATTATTATCTACGCTTTTTTGACGTATTTTTTACAAAATTTTAATTTTAAAGAAATAAATACCTATTTAAATTATTGGAATTTAAAAATAGTTATATATTTTTTTAAAATTAAAATTTTGTAAAAAAAACATCGAAAAAGTATAGATAGTGATCACATCTATAAATTTGATAATAAGTTAATTTACTCTAATATTAGAAATGAAAAAGTTGAGATAACAATACTGAACGTAAATTCCGTATGTTATCAATTGTTTAGACAGATATAGCAATACACATATCATGTTTTCTTAAGATAATTTAGATAATTATGTTCGGTTATGATAAATATTTTTATTATTCATACGTAGTTTAATTTACAGATGAGTTAAACTTAAATAATATGTATATATTTTAATAACATTAACATTGTTTATATATTGTATTCTTTTAAAGTATGATGACCATGCATCCTGTTGCCCTGATAAAATTTCAACAGAACGATTTTCGTCCCATTTTAGAATATATATAATTACATAAAATTCAGTTTTTTTTTTTCAAATTTAAATCTATATACCATAATATTAAATAATAAGAATTGGAAAGTCAAACATTCATTTTTACTGCAAAAAAAACTATAGATACCTTATTAATGATTTTGAATAAAATATTAATTGTTAAAAAAGCAAAAAATTCAAAATAAAAGTTCAAATTGTCATCATTTGTAGAATATTCAGTAAATATCTTAAATGTGTGACGTTTAAGAGAGTACATACTATTTATTTTCAAAATACAATAATAATCCAGAATATAATGAAGTGAATATAATAATAAACTCTTTTTCGTCTTCTTCGCTTCCTTTCCAAGGTATTTGGGGTGATCCACCCTAGATCTCATTTTCCACAAAACTTGATCTTCCGCATCCTCTTAACTTAGACCAGCTCATCACATCTATAACATCCCCATCTATTATTTTAAACTTTTTCTTCCTTTCCATTTAAAATCCTTTTACTACATTTTCTACCTCTATCTCTTCCTTTCTTAAAAAATGCCCTAGCCACCTTAATCTTATAATCTCAACCATTTTTTCCACTATTGGAGATACTGCTATATTATCTTTTATACAGTGTGTTCAAAAAGTTTGAAGAAGAGCAATTTTCTCTTTTTCGTTAAACATTTATGAATTTTGAATTTTGTATATTTGTGTAGATTATAATACGCATATTTGAAGGGACATTTCAAAATATTCCCACCCATTTACTTTACGAAATACAGGTATCGACTTTTATAATCGACGTAGCCACACAAGACATGTATATACTACAGATACCTGCAGCGTAGAGTTTAATGTGAAATTATTGGTTATTTTAATTAGTAGTATTCGTAGTTATAGGTAAAATAATCGTTACCAACATATTCAAATTTTTTAATAATAACAAATATTTAATTATGATTTTTCTAGTTCTGAATATTACGAAATTATTCTCATGTTTCCATATAAATAATTAATACTATATAACAATAATTAGGTATCTATATTTTACGTAGAAAAATAAATAATCCTAACAGCAACAATATATGCATCTACAAATTAATTTAATTACATTATTTTGAATTTTTAGTTTACGTAATAATTTTAAATTAATTACATTTAGACGAACTACAATAATTCTTTTTTTTTCAATAACTTATCAATTTTTCTTAAGTTCTAAATAACCTTTTAATTACATTTTTACACGCTAATTAATAATTGAAATGCATACCTATAAGATAACTTAAATATAAATAAACTTTTTTATACTACCATCTTCTATTGCAACAATAGTTGACTTTTGTTATTAGTAATAGCTTAAACAGTTGGTAAATATAACGATGGAAAACAACTTTTTATATTATTTTATAATGGTTAAATATTTTTTGCATTCTATTTATAGTTCAACATCTATCTAGAGATAATACTACTATGATTGTTTTATAACAATTGAAAGACTCGTTGCAAAAACTGGTCAAGTTCATTTTTTTTTAAATGTTTAGAAATTGATAAAAAATTTATTAGAAGAAAAATTTGCAGGATTTATTTTTAAGAATCTTAGTTTTTAAATAAAAAAGAAAAATTGCTAGTATTTAAAAATAAGTTGTTTTTTGTAATAAATGTTTAAAAAAAAATAAAATAGTGAAGATGTCCGTTTCTTACACTAAAAAACAAATTTCTTTAAGTCAACTCCTCAACGTATGTATTTTCGTAAATTTAACTAATTCTTTGGGTAGAAGATGAGCAATAAGCGATTTTATGCATTAAGCTCAAAAATTCAAATTTGGTGAACGACATTGGAGTTATAATTCACAATATAATAGTTTTCAACACTATATTTTCTATAGGTAATAATAACATTGATCCATTATAACACTTACAAAAAGAATCATATTTTAAAAAATATATAACGAATTTAATATTTTGTGAAATTAAAACAAAATTAAAATTAGGTAGATACCTATTAAGGTATATAAGATAGTTAGATGTTATAATTATTTTATTAAATAATAATAAATAGGTAAGTAGTTCAAAATATTGAATGATTAAAAAATGCAAGAAATTTCTAAACGTTATTGATTAATAGGAAGTGGATAAAAAATAATATACTAAAATCAAAGTAAAAAATTAAACTTTAAATTATCATAATTGCTTGTAAAAATTACTTTTCTAGTTTAGCGTTCACTTCCTTAAGACTCTCACTAACCAACAATATATCATCTGCAAACAGTATACACCATGGCACCTTACCTTGTATACACTTTGTATTTTATCTATTACTGAAAAAATAAATAAGGACTGAAAGCCGATTTCCACATAGAAACTCCTTAATCTTGTACTTCCTCCTTCATACATTTCTTCAGTTATATTTCCATACATCTTTGATAACTCTTTTATAATAAATACCCATTTTTAAATCTCTCTAAAAACGCCTCTATAAATACAATATAAATTATTACGCCACGTTTCTTCTCATTTTAAATTGACCATACACAAATTCTACTCAACCCGATATATTGCCTCATCTTTTAAACTTCATTTTCATTTATTTTTCACCTTTCTATCTTTTGTTAACACCCTCCATCTTCATCTATTATATACTATACATTTTTAAATCCTTAGATTATATTTCTCCTCCCTTATCTAACTTGTACACTTATTTTAAAGTTTTCCCATTATTTTATTCCTAATCTCATACACAACTCATAATATTTCTCTGATTTAGCTTTACTCACTGTACTTCTGGCGGTTTTACATGAACTTTTTTAGTCTACCCAATCATCTCTCTCCCTGGTTTTTAGAAATTTTTAAACTGTGTTTATTCCTTTAATTTTATCTCTTTTATTTTTAGTATACTCTTTGACAAGTATAAATTATACGACGAATAATACTAATAATAATAATAGTAATATTAATAATAATGTAGTCAATTTGATGAAAATAAATATACGTACATAAAAAATTCGTTATTTTATTACATACACATGGTATATAATAAAATAAAAAATTAGAATAGCTTTGCAGAAAATTAGGAGGGAAGGTGAAGTTGAAGTCCCATCTTATAGTTTGTAACGTCTCACATTTCCACTGACTTGTCCACAGACGCCAAGCGCCGCGGGAGGAATCCCGGAGAAGGTCTACTCCATCATGATTTTCCCGCGAGCGTTGGAAAAAAATGTAAAAAAAAAAATAAAAATTGTATTTTAATTTACTTTTTTTTTTTTTTTTTATATATATTTAT
>JAIPRL010002354.1:0-61495 GCA_025469235.1 Pemphigus obesinymphae | reverse complement strand
AATGATTTATCATTGCTTTCAAATTCAATACATCCACCAAAAGTACCCTGCCCAGTAGCGAAGTGCATCCACCAATACTGACACCCGACGAGCGAAGTGCTTCCACAACCTACTGACCGGCTTTTTAGAATCCTATTTATAATATTATATACGTTAAGCTTTAATTTACAGAAACGAAATGTATTTCTATTCAGTTCAAAAGAAACGTCATTGACTAAGGGTGGGTGCAGCCCTATATACATATTACCTATATATCTCCATATATATTAAGTAGGTTTGACCAAACGACCTAAATAAGTATATAATTACAACGGTTTACATATTTTATATTATTTCATGGAGGACAATGTTAATAAAAAAAAAAAAAATACATTATATTTTATAAGTATGAGTACCAGCCAGACTTGTCCGTTATTAGTAGATATAATCATTTATCACATTTTCAAAAGTATTTTTCACAAGACTGTATTCATAGCTATGATATTACATTGCATGTTTCCACACAGTAAAGTAAAACAATTTTTTTTTTTAAAACATTAGCACAAAGTAAAATAATATGTCCTAATGAAATTTATAGAAGTCATATTCGATCCAGAAAATGAACGGTTAAAACTATTTCTATAATGTACCTAATCTTTTTAAAACTATAAAATTATAATAATATAAAACAATATATTTAAAATGTTTCTAAAATTATTTTCTAGACTAAAAATGTCCTTGAAATATTATCGAAACCTTATTTTACTTACAGGTATCTGATAATGTTTTTAGAAAAATTTGTAGTTTTTTTATTGCAACGTGAGTTTTTTATCCTTGTTTTTAAAATGTATATTAATATTGTTTTGTTATTTTCATAATAATTTTAGTGTTAGAACCGTTAATGGTTGTTGAAAACTCAATAAATAAAAATTGAAACCAAGTCCAAACTTGAAAACCAGCCAAAATTTACCGAAACAAAGGGAAAAGCTTTTGTGATTTTACCAAAAATTAATACAATATATCGCCTACAATTTTCAAACTTTAGTGAAAGACGTGTATACATAGGGTTTAAATATAAGTTTTTGAGTAAAAGTATTTAAATACACTCTTAAAAATGGTATTTCAGAAAAAATGTATTTGAAAAGTATTTTAAATACTTTTTTAACTGTAAAGTATATGTAATTGTACTTTTCTCAAATTACACGTACTTAAATTCTTTTTGAGTGTAAAAAAACTGGCTTTTTCATTTTAATTATTGTTATTATTATTTTATTGAACCCTACCAATAGTAGTATAATATTTAAAAATATAACGTTCAAGTGTAAGTGATAGTGTTGAGTATAATATTAAGAATTGATTGAGTATTATATATTAAAAACCAAGGCTTAAAGTAGAAAAAAATTCCAGGGGGAACGAATGTTCCTATTTAGAATTATAAGCGTTTTATACATCATTATATGTATAATGTATATGTAATATGTATATACAGAGTGATTTTTTTTTTAAACATACTCACCCCACTTTTAACCACGAATAATAAATAAATTTGAAATGTATTTCATGTAATATTTAAAGCGCTAATACTTTATTTTTATAAAATAAATATTTTTTTAAAAATATTTAATATTTTGAAAGAGAATATTTTTTCGTAATAATAAAGTTATACAAGTATGAAGTGGTTGCCATTTAAGGAAACTTAAATAATCATACAGATAAAAAATAGTATAAAAATTAATTATTTTACAAAAATGTATGTACTTTGGATTGAACAAGAAAAAACTCAAATTTACGCATTATGCACGGTTAAAAGTGGAGGGAGAGCATGCTTAAAAAATCTGGCTGTGTACCTATATATATATTATATGTATGAGGCCTAATTTTACGTTATTTAATAAAGCACTATTTTTATATAAAACAACTAAAAAGTACTTAAATAGGAACATAAATTGTATTTTCTTTATTATATTTTTTTTATAACATTAAATAACAGAAATTTATAAAAATGTAACATACATAAAAAATATATATTATTATTATCTTAACATGTATTTTAAAGTAAAATAAGTAAATTTAAAATACAACTACTTGTGCATGTGGGCCAAATACACCAGTCGTGTGGGGCCGGCTTCAGATTCTATCATAGTCCGTGGTTTTTATTAAACACATTTGATAAAACTAAAATAACATATTTGAATATTTGATAAAAAAAAAAAAAAAGTAAAAACTATAAGATTTAATTTCAAAGGAATTCTGAATCATATTGATTAATATTTGGTTATAATTTGAGTTATTCGGAATATCTTACGGAGAAACTGTTAAAGGAAACACTTTTTAACCACCATTAGAGATAAGGGGACTGAGTCTCCCTGCGTCCCCCACTTTAACCCCTGTTAAAAATACATAATTTTTTAGATATTTATTTTAATATTTATATAAAAATATAAATGTATTTATAAAATATATTATTTTTATATTTTTCAGAATTAAAAATTAATTAAAAATATAAAGTAAGTAATACAAGTAATTAAATACTCAGAATGTATTTGTATTTAATTTTTATTACATTTTAATTAATAATAAAATTTAATAAAAAATTAATTTTAAATGAATATTTTTTTCTGTATTTAAATACTTTTTAACAGACTATTCTGTATATGACTGTTCTAATCAGGAAAAATTACATAAATATGAATTTATAAATGTTCAATTAAATAAAAAATAATTATATAATAACTTATGTTTTATTAAAAAAATAATTGAATAATAATATTACATCATATAAAGTATAGGTATAGGTACATGTAATTCCAAATGTGTTTATAATAATATTTGTATTAGTATTATAATTATTATTTATTTTTATTTATATATATTTACCCCTGTTAATATTTTTTTCAATTGTCTTCTTAGAAAATATTGTTTTTTCGAAATTGAATTAAATGTAAATAAAATTAGTTTATCAAAAATAAATATATTTTAATAAATCTTTCAATATACAAATATGTTCTTATGTTCTCAATAATATTTTGTTGTTTAAATGAATATATTTATAAATAAATCATTATTATTATCATATATATATATATATATATATATAATGTAATTTAAAGTAGGCAATTAAGTATATATACTTTAATTGCTAAATTTTTTAAAAATGTAATTTTTCACATTATTTCATAGTGATGATTTTATAGTTATTCACTTATTATTTTTATAATAACAACTTGCCTATATTTTTAACTTCGTAGGTTTTTTAAAATTATCAATAGCTTATTATTTATTTAACGTTAAAAGTTCAGTACAGAAGGAAGTAGTGTGGGGAAAAATTATTTTCTTGTCCTCCGTGCACTTCCTATCTAAACTAAAATTTTAATAAACTTTTGTTTCAACATTCAATAAATATATACCTACATACAAATATTCAAAAAAATTTTCTGCGTCATCCTTGCTGTACTTATTTAATATATATAAAAATTAAAAATTATTCAAATAAACAATGAAAATTTGATTTTCTTATAATTCTTTATCAACTTCTATTATGTACTAATTTGTCGTAAACACAAAAGTTGACAAAAAAATGATTATTTGTTTATATTATTGAAACTCACTACCTACTTACTTAAATATATATTAAATATAAATATTATTTATAATTTATGTTAAATATTTGTTAAAAAAATATTATTTTTCGTTTATAAACAGCTCTTCTATAATCGAGTATATTATCCGAGAAAAATTTAGGTAATAGCGTTAGGTATATTTTTTATTTTAAAAGTTCATTTTCCAGATCAAAAATTACTCAAAAATAATATTATATCATAATTTTATTTTTTTGGAATTAATTATTTATAAACATTTTGTTTTTATAATTGTAATTGACATAGGTATCTATACTTTGTATAGTTCTTATATATTACATTTCGATTTTTATAAAATAATAGCAATGAATTTTAAACAAAATAAGCTTTATAATTTCTCAACAAACAGAATATTACATTGTTATAAAATAATAAATGATAAACTAAATGCTTTTACCACTCATTTTCATAGAACACAAAAAATAAAGTATTTTCAAAAATACAGACTTTTTTACAGATTTTTTACAAGTATTGGGACAGAATCATGTGTTATAGAAACGTTTATAGACGTTTATAAGTATTTACCTATATGTCATCCTTAATAAAAATGATTCTTAATAGTATACTGTATTCATAAGCATATATTGTATATTATATACCTACTTAAAATTTATAATTGTTCTAATCGAGCTGTATATGGATTTCCAACAATTATATTTAACTGCATAAAATTAAACAAAATTATACAACTGCTTATTATAGTATAGTTACTCTAAAATTTCAAAAAAAGTAAAAGAAAATGGAGTTAAAATGTTATGATAATTATTTGTTTTTCGGATTATATATTAAAGTATAAACTATAGATAGTACATAGTATAAGGAAACAGAAACTGTATTAAAAAAAAATTAATTTTTATATTTTATATTCCTCATTTAGTCATTTCCTTAAGTTGTAATATATTGTACTTTTAGTTTCTCACCAAATCATATATACAGATGTAAAGGGAGCCAGAATTTGAATACAAAAGGTGTAAATACTTCAGTAACACGCTTTCCGAGTACGAAATTCGATTTGAACCTCAAAGGATATTGTAAAATGTATATAAACTTTTTTACTTTTCATTTTTTTTTTTTTTTATTATTATTTCTTAATGCATTTTTGAGACTTTTGATTAAAATGTATAAACATTTTCTATTTTTGTTTTACGAGTTCAGAGTTGTAAAATAGAGTAGAAAAAGTACCATATGCGTACCTCTACCTATATATGTATAAAATCCAAAAAAAAAAATATTTTTTCAAAAATATTTTAGGATATCTATATAATAAGTAGATACATTTAATACAATTATTTGGTAGATTTTTATTTCATTCTGTATATTAATATTTGTCATATGTGTTACATAGAAATTTTAATAAATAATTATTGAAAAATTAATTTTTAAATATGATAACACAAAAAGCCTTAATAGGTAAATATTTCATTTTTTATTATAAGTTCTGAGATAAATAATCTCTATTATATAAGTATTTCGAATGACATTTTTATTAGGATAATATATATTATACATTATTGCGTTTATCATTTTTGAGACATTTTTTGGGGGGAGGTTATTTATATTTATAACTGATTTTTTTAATTTACAGAAGAAAAAGGTAACGTAAAGGATTTTTTTATTCTTTGTCGGGGGCCACCCTTACATCGAAAATCCTGTCGTACTGTCGCCAAAATATAATAAATAGTTATCATAATAATATAGTTATCTACTTAGTATACCTATATAATAAGCATATATATACAGGGCTCTGCATTTATAGAAATTCTAATTTATTTTTGTCGTATTTTATTATAACACATAGCTATAATATATATTTAATCATATCATATATTAAAATACTTAAGATTAAAACTTTTATTTTGCATTTTTTAGTATTTTATGTTTTTAGGCCGTTTTTACTGTTAATACTCTATTTTATGTAATAGTATTATTATATTCCTATTGTACATTCTAAACGAAAAAATATTTTGCTATATAGTACTATATATAACTATAAATATTTTGTAATAATTATTATGTTTTTTGAGAAAGTATATACTGTTTACTAAAATGTTTAGTGTTGTATGTAACCTTTTATCATTTTTGAGACATTAATTATTGTATTACATATATTTTGGTGTTATAATTAATAGTACATATTATGTATATTAAATAAATATAATACTATTTGTAATACATTCCATAAGATTTCATTGTAAGTTTATTTTTTAACACTAATAGGTATGACATATATTTTTTTTAAATATAGTTATTTTTTATGGTTAAAAATAAAAAATTCATACTATTAATTCATACAATAATCAATAAAAGATTTTTAAATTACATTTTTAGAAAAAAAAAATTGAAAATTTTCAAGAGAATTATTATGTATTTATATTATTTAATTATAAATTCATCTTGAAACGTATTTATACAAAGAAAAAATATTGAAAACTTTTGACTATTTTAAACCGACTACTATAACTTTGTATAGTAGTTAACTATTTTTTTTTTAATTTTCAAGTCCCTATAGGTACTATTGTTTTACTATATATCTAGTGTTTTTTATGTCATCTTTTAATTTCTATTATTTTTACACATACCTATTACAGTATTTTTGAGGAATGTTTTACATTTTTATAATAGGTACGTGTCTTTACACAATCCTAAGCTGTTAATAAGATCCCTAAGTATTTAATGATGTATTTTCAATATTTTTATCTTTCGTATAGTAGGTATGTGATTTTTGAAGACATTGGTAATTTTTAACATTTACCTCATTTTTTACAGGAAAAAATTAAAATTTTAGAATTTATTTATCCTCAATTTTTGTGTAAGTTGTTTTACTATTTTTAGTTTTTTATATGTAATTTTGAAATTTTTTTAACTCGTATTTCTGCATTTTTATATATTTTATACACAGCATTATTGGGTAATCATACTTTATAATGCTTTTTACTTTACATTTTTTTTAATTACGAAAAAGAATATACCTATTTTAGGCATTTTTACTGTTTATATATTTTATGTCATGTTCATGTGACATAAATGCAAATTAAAATAAAGCAAGAAAATTTATTGAATAACTTCTGTTCACTGTATACCTACTTATTATTATTATTATTATTATTATAGGTAGGTCCCTATACTAAATTTGTAGAGTAAGAAGATAATTTTTGTTGAATTTTCGAGTAGTATATTTAGTGTTTTTATGTTGCTGTTTAGTATTTTTAAGAAATTTTATAAAAAACAAAAAATTCAAGTATATATAGTGAATTTGATTTACATATAGCATTGCTGATAATATAATACCTATATAAGAATTTAGTAATGTATTATTAATAGGCCCAATTATCGTACAGTGTGCATATACAAACGATATAGTTTCTCGGAATATTGGTTCATTTCTACATCGTTAGGAATTTTGGGTGGAAAATTCAAAAAAACTTAATTTCATTTTTTCAAATGTTCTCACACGTCATTTTATAATGTCAATAATCAAAATTATTTTAGTATTTTTTTAGGCATATTTCGGTATTAATTTTTGCACGACCGGCCTGAAAGCTGACGGTAATTATAATATTACGGTCGGTGATGGGACGTAGGTATATATTATTATATATTCACCAAAATTCCGGCATTTTTCATCTATAGCATTTGAAAATTTACACGATTTTTTTTCGGCGGGTAAAAAGGGGGAGGATGGTGTGGAAATGATATCATTTTCGTGCAAAAAGTCCCGATTTTTCAGAACGACCCGTACCCATACAATATATTACATAATAATATACATGTACCGTACAGAAACGCGCGCGTCAGACGCACCGCACGCAGTGACGCAGTGACGCAGTGGCGCGGCGTACCGCGCGCGGTTAGAGCTGGCCCGCGTGCACGCGGCACTGCCGACGCAGGGGATGCGAACGCGCGTTTCGTGCAGCGGCGACGGCGCGCGCCCCGCACCGAGAATCCGTGTTCGCGGTCTTTTGTACGAAAATCGTCGGGTACGCGCGCACGCCGCGGCAGGGAAAAACCGGGCGATGTCATTATATTATTATGATACGCGCGTGGAGGGAACTCTGTGCGCGCCGCCATTGCCGGTCGGAACGACATACGCCGTATACGTACACGGCGGCCGACCGAGCGACTATATAATACAATATATATAACAACGTCCTGCAGTCCGTAAACGGTACCACCCCGACCCCTCGTCTCTCCCATCCCGATCCTTTCATGCGTATATATATATACAATATAATGTATATGTATATAATGTATATATATATATATAATGTATATGTATATAATGTATATATATATAATGTATATGTATATATATATAATGTGCATGTATATATATATAATGTGCATGTATATATATAAAGCGCGTGCGTTAAGGCCCTACGGTCCTATATAGCCCGCCTGCCCACCCTCCGACGACCATAATCGTGGCAGCTGCACCATTGCGCGTCAAACTATATACGACGACGGTGCCTCTATACATAAAGAAGCTATGACGGCGGCGGTGCAGAGGAGAGTACACTGCGAACGGCACTGTAGTTGGGTTACACACACACGCCGTGTACGCGGACCGTCGGAGGGGAACGGAAAACGATGGGTCGGAGGGGTGGATGAAAGAGAGAGCGGTGTGACGGGCGGAAGAGACGTGTGAGAGGGTGGCCGGCTCGCGGGCGAGCGACGGAGACGGTTGCGGCGAGGTGGCCGCGGCGGCGATGGCGGCGGGAGCGGTCGAGGGACGGAGCGAGAGAGAAAACCGACCGTGCCGCCGCGCGCATACGACTACTACACGACGACGCCACGCTATTGCCGCCGCCCGAACCATCGCCGTCGCACGGTTTCCAACGGCGTACTCGGCCGCGATGCACAAAGCCGGTGGTAGTAGTGGTTTGCCGCCGTAAAATATTATTATTATTATTAAAGCAGTGCAGCCAACGCGCCCGAGAAAATACGCCGTCACACGTAAAACGCGGCCACCGAGCGCCACCGCCGCTATATGGCTCGCGATGGAACCGCCACCGCCGCCGTTTCCACGACGTATTTTATTCTTTTCCACGGCACCAAATAACCTCTGCGAATCTAATCGTGTTTAGTTTAATCTGTTGTTACCCAAAACTGATACCGTCCATTCTGTAACCATCGAATTCCCAATTTTTTTTTTTTTTTTTGTTCTTTTGACCCAATATTATTATATTTCACAGCCATATTTGTCCATATTGTATACCAAAGTGTGTATGAAAATAACCGGACAACCCTCCACCCCCTCCCCAAAAAAACCGATTAAAATAATATTCTAAAACGTAAGATTAAAAACAAAATAAGAAAAAAATACTCGTCAAAATGAGTTTTGAATATCATTACGCCACTGCGGCCGTATACACTTGGGTGGTCGAGATGACGACGGTGTTGTAACGACGATCCCATGTGTACACCTACCTAAACCTATCCATATTATATGTGCACCAATTCCATTATGTTATTTTGATTCTCTCGGGGACGTTTGAAAATTTATTTTTTTTTTCAAAGTCTCGTGCGAAAATTTTGTAATATATACTGCAAACTGAAAACATCGCATATACACGAGCTGCTCCGTGTTGTATTATGTAATTTCCCGAGCGAAATAAATTGATCGCTAGGCACTGCGCCGCCGCGAACGATCCGCCGCGCCGGCAGCGTTGTTATAATCAAATTTCGCATGCGGTTTTTGAAGAATTTGCCGGAAAATTTAAAATTCTAAAGACTCGTGTTCTCGGCGATGGTCGTTTTTCAGAAAGTACTTTCTGAAAAACCAAATGCTGGCTTCGAGATTTTCATATGGTCGTACGAAGTACCTTATAAGTCTATTTATAGACACAATTGCAAAATAAAGTCGTTTTTATAAAATCTCGACTTGAGTACAGGCATTTTTTTTTAAAGGATAATCCCTTTGAAAAAAAAGTTCAAATACTTATATACTATACAGTATTTTTACAATCAAATATACATTTGTAGGTATCGTGTTTCGAAATTCATGACTATTTTTGGCTGTATTGATTATTTCTATACTTGAACATTTTGTGTACAGTTTTATCGATTTTTTAACCAAATGTTCTCGATTTAAACCTTTTATAATACCTATATAATAGGTAACTATATATACATCGACGGGTAAAAAGCAAAGGGAGCTAAGCAACAATTTTACTACTTTACTGCAGGAGAGCGAATACTAAATGTTCATATGGTCTGAAGTATGGAGTTATTCAGTTGTTATTAATACATTAGAAATGAGGTTTTATATTTTTTCCATTCCAAATTACAAGTATATTATATTAACAGTCTGATAATAATAATATATATATATATTTTTAATTACAAGTATATTGAACTAAATTTAAACTTGCCAAATTGCAGGAGCTTAATACTTATTTATTTTTAATATTGATCACTTAAACTTCAACATTTTCACTTGGCCCTTACTTTTTGGTTTTTCTATTAATTATAGGTAATGTCGTTTATAACTGAAATTAAAAATGATATATTGCATAACAAAATAGTCTGCAAAAGAACAATAAGACTCGTGCGTTCAAAAGTTTAGACTATCAGTTATTCCGTAGTAGGTAAACCATGTAACTTAACTCCCTTTGCCTTATAAGTAAGTAAATTTCATTTTACATTTTATAAAATTGCATATTTATATCGGTGTAATTTGAAATATAAAATTAATCGTATATAAGTGTATAATATATACCGCATACCTAGGTACTATATTGTTATCGTAAAACTGTTAGAATATGAATTTTTCATTATTTTTTTTCAAGAATGGACATCAACCGTATACTATAGTTAAAGATAAATCATTGTTAACTTAACTATAGTTATTTCGATATAACTACTATTAACTTATCATTTATCTACTAAAAAAGAATCTGTGAGTGAGTTAATAACCCACTAATTTTTGGTCGTTCAAAATACGTTAAAAAATTAAGATCAATGTTTTATTATATAAAAAATACACTGAAAAATGAACGTATTATTTAACTAAGTTTTTATTTAATTTTTTTTAGGAAGGTATACTTATTAATTTTTTTCTGATATTAACTTTTATTGAGTTACTATAAAATATAACTAATAGTTTAATGTACCAACCTACACAATACTTAGTTACCTACCATGGATAAAAACGAACCTTTTGATTGACCTATATTTAAGTGAAATTTTATGTCAGATTACCTTTTTAACTTTAACTAGTTAAGTCAGTAATTAATTAATTTTTAACCCTCAATTTTTAAAAGAAATTCAAATTAACTTAATATTAGCTATTAAATAGTTAATTTGATCTAACTTTGCCCATCCTTGATTTTTTTATTCGATTAAACGGTTAATTTATATCATCGATTGATATTTTATACAAAATTTTTATTTTTATTTTTACTTTTTAAGACTAATATTTTTACGAATTTCATACAGAAACGCTTTTCTACTTATCATTAAGATAAAAAAATTCTCAAAATTATCGTATTAAAATCTTTTCTGTGCCCTTTTTGTTATATTATTGTATAATATATAGTATTATATACCATACCTACCTAACTCATTTCACTGGAATATCTCAACATATGATTAATATGTATTTATTTTAATAAAAATATACGACCTATTTTCAAAATTAATAATTTAAATAATTTTTTTACGATAACTTTAAATTATTAGAAAAATAACGATAATATATTCAACTTATATTATGCGTATAGTGTAGTAAATTGAGGTCTGTTCAAAATCGCTTTTCGAATGCACTTTCAAAAACGTACCGCATAATAATATTATAATATATAGGTATAAGTATACTTATATAGATACCTACAAGACTGTCTTTCGTCGAGTTGAGTGGACCGAGACGAGTGCGCTCGCTGCAACACTCCCACCTGCATATACCAAACTCGCTGTATCTGGTCCACTTTTTTATGTTGTATTTGTAATGCGTTTAAATAAAAAGAATACGTATATTTGCGAGCAATATATATAGATACCTACCATACTTACTCTTCTTCAATAATATATTCGTTCGTAATTAAAAATAATTATATAGTTAAAAAAAAAACATAATTTTATACATGAACAACAGCTCTCTATATTATATTATATATATACGACAAAACAACGCTATAAATAATAATTATTAAACGGATATAGTACGAAATTCTTCTATAAAACTCGTATATTTATGTACGATTATATTGTATTTAATAATATTATGGACATTATTGTACCACAGAAGAGGAACGTGAGGTACGCTTGCTATACTACGCGGATGACTCATATAAATTTTCCGTCCGATTTTGTCGCGTTTTCGAGGGTGAGAGGGGTGTATTCTACCGCGGTGTATGTGATGAAAAAAAAACAGTTTTGGTCCATTATATTATTGTATTCTATATACTATTATATTCTTCCCCAGTTTTTATCATAATTTATTCTCACTGCACCAAACATATGCTTAATATCGTATATTTATTTATTTTTTCAATATTTAAATACTTAGATATATTTGAAGGAATTATTTTTTGAATATACACGATCGATAAGTCAGGATTATGCCATAATGTCATAACAATAATAATAATAACTTAAATATTATGAAAATTATAGAAAAAGTATTTAAATACATAGGTACACTTAAGTAATTGGATAAACATTTAAATACTTAACGGAAGGAAGTATATTTAATAAATATAATGTACACAAACACTAAAATTTCAAATAATTTTTAAAACCCGCACCATTGCAGCGATTTAGTATATCCTTGTGGCTTGCACATTGAAAGTATCTACACAATTTAAGGATCAGAAATTATGTAAGTATACCATATTGATACACATTATATATAGGTATTATACAAGTAAAATTAGACCTTGAACCAATTGTGTAAACAATCCATCCTTTATACAATAAATTTCCAAATATACATTAAGTATATATTATGTATAACTATTATGGTGAATCAGAATTTGCGAGTTTGTAAAATTATTTTTCGTATGTTTGTACTTCATATTTATATGTGATAATATTTAAATAAATAATTATAATAATTTAATATTATATATTTATTCTGATTTATTTTTTAACAATAAGGGTATGCAGATTAGCCTGGGTCTGCACAACCTATACTAGCTGTACCCGAAAGCGCAAAAAATAATATAAAACGCTACCTGCTCAAAGCACAAAAAAATAAAACACATCATTCAGGACTTCAGCAAAAGAAAAGACAATATCCGTAAAATATTTGCAAAAAGTAACATACTGTTCCAACAATGTTATGTTGAAAACATTTTTAAAAGTTTATATTTTAATTTTCAAACCAAAAATATGTATATTTTTTTTATTTTTTTTTTTTGAACAACTGATTATAAATGCAAAAATGCTTTTATCAAATCATTATAGGAATATAATACAATAATTAGTGTAAAAATGTTCGTAAATAAACTTCAAATTATAAAATACACAATTCCAATTAAAATTATTTCTACAATATTTTCAATCAAAAATATCCTATAAATCAATTTTAAGGTTACATAATGGCAAGGTAAAAATGATTAATAAACAATCTAGGTATAGTGGAATGCTCGCTGCGGTCATCTGCACCATTCGCTATTGCTTGGATCTCAACTATCCCTTGATTTGCTATATATATTACAAATCCAAGGCTGAGAATAAAATTTATATTAAACTTCAAATTGAAATATTTTTAGTGTGATATTATGCATTTTATTTTTTTTAGATTATTGAGCGTAGCGAGGAATGTATTGGATTTAAGATAATGTATTTATTTGTTTTATATGTTTTTTATACATTTGGAGGAGAGGGGTAAAAAGAGTCAAACTAGAATTTCGGAGTAAAGCGCTTTTTTGATAGCAAATTGGTGGTTCTAGTTAGTATAGGTACCTGCTTTGAAGAGTTTATTTTTAAGTTTTCCCAGTATTTTATTTTAAGTGTACCTATAGAAAAACTAACTTTTTCAACGGAAATATTTTATAAATGTAGGGTAAATAATAATATAACATATAAAATTGTCATAGTTACTTCTCTTTTATATAACAATATTAAACTCACCGAATTCCGCTCAAACTGACTTACAATCAAATGTAATTTATCTTTACAATCTTTATCAAAATAATTTATCTTTACTTTTAAGTTGAAAACAATAATAATAGCTATATTATATTCTGTCCGATGACCACGAAGGGATGATAGACCAACTTTCACCATCTGTATCTAGGGTCTGGACGAATGTTTTAGTATTTTCTTTATTAATGGACATACAAATAGTTTGTAGAAATTATTTCTAGTTCAGGGTTAAACACAAAAGTAGAGCGTCTTGAAATTTCTCATTAATAGGTGTACATAAAAGTTAACCAGTTTCAGCTCCAGGAACTTGTTGAGGGGGATGGAAAATTTAGATAATCATTCAAAAAAAAAATTTATGTTTTTTACTATATTCTTACGTATACACATAATGTATGTTTCTATATTTTCAAGTACCTTCTTAGGTAACCTTTCCTCGTTTTCTAGAATATATAATACTAATTATTATATTTCTGTTATATTGATAAACATTATATGATTCGCTTTACATCTTTTTCGAGTATGTCTCACTGTAGCCTATACATAGGCTCCGGATGTAATCTGTATATAGAAATATTAGGAAATCGCTATTTATTCAAGTTCATACGTGTCATCCTCCTCCACAAAAAAAAAAAAAAAAAATCACGACAATATTATTATTTTTTAAATTTTAATATAATTTCTTAATCGACAAAATAATAAGTATTATAAAAAAAAATAATACAAGTATGAATTTATACTTTAATTTAAATATTGTATTTTTTCCCTGAAATATTCGTATTTATAAATATTGCTGGAGCAGCAGGCGTTTAAAAAAAACCCATCACGTGAATTCCGTCTTCCGAGTACCGAAATGGTCGCTAACTTTCATCGTGTCTTGCAATATACAATAATTATTATCGTCTTAAACCACTCGATAAATGTCATTCGAAACTGTAAACTTATTCAAAAATATTTTTCTATATCTGTGTATTATTATAATACCTTGTTCACAAGGTCCTACTCGATGTTCGATCAAATGCTCAATTAAAAAGGGTAGATAAGTCATCCTATATAGGTTTACCTATTAGTAAACTGACCTTGTCCCACACTTTTACATATATATATATATATATATATATATATATACACGTAACAAGTTTGCTGTATTCTTTGCATCACTGAGAAAGAACGTTTACGTGTCCCCGAAGAAATATAGCTGGTACCCAAAAAAATGTAATAAATCCCCACAATTTTTTATTTTTCAAATTTTTACTCTACGCATCAATGTAAAATATTGATAAATATATTATCATTTGTATTGGTAATAATATATATACTTATACCTATTGTAAATATCCGGCTAATCATATACACATTTTAAAAATGATTAGTGAAATAATGTGATACGGTGTGTGTACTCGGAAGATTTACGAGTGTTCGTTTTAATACTGTTGCAGAATGTATGGTGAAACTCCCTGGCATCCCCTACGTGCACCTAATGGTGTTATCTCCGGGAGGACCCGGCCCGGTGATGATAATACGATTGGCGCGAGAGCCCGTTAAAATCGGATAATATAATTTCCTACGCAGCGCATGTATATAAATAATATAATACGTATACAACTTCGACCTAAAAATATTATACTCGAGTGGGCGAGGTAGTCTTACGAAAATAACGTTTTGGAAAATCAAAATTAAACCGGCGTGACCCAGACGGTAACAAAAATTAAAATGTTTCTGAAAAAAATTCTAATAAAATTTCACGGAATTTTCGATAGGGAATTTTTTCGTTTAAAAAACAGTTTTGATAAATTCAGAAAGAAAAAAAATGATGATTTATATGTTTCAAAATATTGTGTAAGAAATATTTTCTAAACGTCAACTTCTGCGGATAGCAAAATTCCACGAAAAATTATTGCTATAGAAGATGGAGTTGCAGGAAAAGTAATGAAATAAAAAATATGTATGAAATTTATAAATTTGTATAAAATAAAAAATTTTCTACACTGTTTTAGGGAAATGTGATTTTAGTTTAGCAATGATTTAGGAAACCCTGAAAAACATTTTTCATAAATTGTGCAGTAAAAATCATGTTGTAAAATACAGAATGATATCGTAAAAACGTTCTTATATTCGCACGACCATTATATTAAATTCTTTTTTTAGATCAAAAATTTCCAATAACAATATATTTCGTCACATATTATAATAATATTTTAGAACATACGAATATTGAAATAATATTACGTTCTTATTTCCAGTGTATTATTATGTAATGTATTGTATGAACGATGTTATGGAAAATATTTCTAAAATTCTTTTTTTTACGCGTTAAAAAATCGTTCAGGATCATACATTTTTCTATATGGGACAACGAACGTGTGGGCGGGTGTAATATTAACACGTTTCCACGTTTTGGACGTTTTTCCCCAAGTTTCTCGGCAAATTCACGCGGTGTAAAATCATGTTCGCGTGGTTTTCATTTCGCAGTTACGTTTTTTTCTCTTCCAATCTTAATAACAAATTCCAAAGGGCAATCAAGCGCCAATGAAGCGGGGGCGGTGTTATGCGCTCACGAGTTTATGTGTACATAATAATATGCAGGAAAAGTAATGAAAATTTATAGGAAATAAAAAATTTTTTACACTGTTTTTTAGGGAAATGTGATTTTAGTTTGGCAATAATTTAGGAAACCCTGAAAAACATTTTTGATAAATATTGTGCAGTAAAAATCTCGTTGTAAATACAGAATGATATCGTAAAAACGTTCTTATATTCGCACGCCCATATCATATTAAATTCTTTTTTCAGATCAAAAATTTCCAATAACAATATATATATCGTCCCACATCATAACAATATTTTAGAACATACGAATGTTAAAATAATATTACGTGTTCTTATTTCCAGTAGATATATTATAATAATATAACATATTATTGTACGAACGATGTTATGAAAAATATTTCTAAAATTTTTTTTTTTCTACGCGTTAAAATCGTTCAGGATCGTGCATTTTTCTATGTGTACGGGACAACGGGCGTGTGGGCGGGTGGACGTTTTTCCCCGGGTTTCCCGGCAAATTCACGCGGCCCCGGTGTAAAATCATTTACGCGCGGTTTTCATTTCGCATATTGTTTTTCGCAGTTTCGTTTTTTTTTCGCTTCCAATCTTAATAACGAATTCCGAAGGGCAATCGCGGGCTCGGCGTCCAGCGCCAATGCCGCGCGCGCCGTGTTATGCGCTCACGAGTTTACGTGTACATAATAATATGCGCGTTATTATACACGGACATTCCGAGCGGCGTACGTGTGCGCCCGTGTGTACGCGTAAACGGGGCCCGTGTGTGCGTGTGTGCGGGCGCGCGCGCGCGTATACGAGCGAGTGCGCGAGCGCGCACAGAAACGCCGTCGACGGCGGCGCAGCGGCACCGTCGGCGGCCGTACAATACAGTGAATGGTGTGCGCGGCGGTTGTGTTGGTATAATGCCGAAAGACTCGTTTTGGTCGCCATTCGGTCGGCCCGCCCCTCCCGTCCACCGTCGCGCCCGCCCGTCCCGTCCGTCCCGGCTTTGTACATCGGACGCCGTCCGTACGCCGGTGGCGGCCGCGATGACGGCGGCGGCGGCGGCGAACGCCGTTTTACACAACAACGTAGCGCGTATAATATTATGGTCCGTGTGGCCTTCCCGCGCGCCGCCGCCACCGCCCGCCTCCCCGCCCTAGCCGACAGTGTTGCCGACGACCGACCTCTCTTCGCCGTCGTTCGTTCGCCCGCTTACAAGCTTTAATAATAATAATAATAATAATAACATTATTATTGTAATGATTGTACGGCGTATAGCCTATATTATGTATAAAATAACGTATAGGTACTATATTATAATATTGCGCCGTCTGTCCATTATTTTTTTTTTTTTTTGTTTCTCGTTTATACCCGATAATAATAATAATAATTATTATTATTATTATATTTATATATATTAATTATTGGATAATATTTTTTTGTTTTCGTCCAGAATTGAAGTTTAAAAAATAATAATTGACGACGACGCACCGTCTCTTCTTTGTGACGCCGAGCGCCGCGATAAAAGAATATAGCACGGTGGACGGAAAATACATTTCGTAATATTATTCAAACTCGCGCATATATATTTTATACTACTTATAACACGCATTTACGTATTATTATATATATATATTATACATACGTGTATTTTATATAATGGTATATTATATTTTATACGTATAAGTATAGAGTGAAATATTGATAATATTATTTTAAGAGTGCGTATACGGTATATTATTACTGTTAAAAAGTATTAGGAGGTGTATAATATAATATGCGTATATTATTGTTTTCGCGTTATTATCGGCAAATAAACCATTGCGATGGGCAATATTATAATAATTTCATTTGTAAAAAAAAAAAAAAAATACACCCGACGTTTATATTTATATATATATATAAATGAGCACAAAGTACGCGCGATAATAGTACAGAAAAAATATAATTATTGTAGAATAACGTTATTCCGCTCGAGATGATGATAACATAACGCTATCCGACTGTAATATTACACGGTGCCTATAATATATAATATATACTATACGGCCCATAGATATAGTTTTTTATTGCGTATTTTTGTTAAAATGTGCGATCAATCTCGTCGGCCCGTGTACGTATATATTCGTAAGGAAATTTTTCGCTTTTTGCCCCCCCCGTTTTCGTTGACTTTTTTTTTTTTTTTTATATATATATTTTCTTCGAGTTCATTATCCGGACGACAGTACTAAAATATTATATTGTACGCTCGAGATTATAACCATTTTTCCGTTTTGAAAATAAGCGGGCTTTTCGTGGACAGTACACGGACAAGACGTCGTACCTCGTCCCGAAACATCACAACAACGGCGCACCTAACGGTAGGCCTCATCATCAAACAGTGCAGCCGTGAAGACAACTAATATTACAATAAAATATACCGTGTCTGTGAATTAAAAATCGCATAGTAACCGACTATAATATTATGCTGCACGCCCGACCGCGTCCTTATTTCATTATAATAGGTACCTATATAGGTACGAGTACCTATATAATATTATTATGGCGACGTCGACGAAAGTGCACGTTATACTGGCAATGATAGAGTAATATTCGTATGCACTTTATACAGTTCGGCGACAAATTTGACGTGGAAAATTACAAAATTCGTAAAAATTAACCCCCTCCCCCTCATATCTACCAGTGTATCACAATAAACACGGGTTTAATCTGAAAAATCGTGTTGTGTACGTATAACGCAGGGAATCTATAACAGTCTATCCCAGTACAGATGGTAAAAGCCCAAATAGAAATATCCCAAAACCAAAAATCTTTCTACAGAAATTTTTCAGAAAATTCGAAAATTTTGAAATTTTTTCATCAAAACAATATTTAATATTATGGGTATTATTATAATATTTAATATAACTTCGATTGCGCGATAATATTCGTAAATTGTTTTTAAAATAATATATTTTTTTTAATATTAGGTACTGCAAGAATACTGTATACAGTGAATATTATACATTGTAAACAGAAAAGAGAGAAACGTAATAAAATTGACAATTAAATATTTAAAAAAAAAATTTTGGCGAAACGTCTAAAAAAAAAATTCTTGATTTAATCAAGTTCGAAATTAATGTTTTCAAACTTTTTTAAACCTTTGGATAATATTTTAGAGGAATTCTGTTTTTTCCCGTCCGTCTCGATATCATTTTTCGTATCTACCTACTTCTATGGCCGAAAAAAATTGATAAAACATTCATTTGATAAAACGAATCATCTTTATTTATATATAATATATTATAATATATTTTAACTACATGTTTAATTATAATTATATATAATTTCTTCGTATATTGAGAGAGATTAAAACATATAAAAATATATGTATATTGGTATTACCTATGTATAGGATTTTTTATTTAGTAGAGAGTGTACCTAATTAATTCTTCATATTAATTATTATTATATTCGTATATTATTCCAGAAAAATAACGTATAGTGGAACCATAGTATAGGTAGATAGGTTAGGTACCAATATAAAGTTACTCTCATATTTTTATAAAATATCTTGAAACCATCAGTCGATTTATTTCGTAAATCTATATTGTTATTTTTCTTTTATGGAAACAAATTTGCATAGTCCTTTTATTTTACTATTTCATTTTGAAAATAACGATAAAAATTACATTTTAATATTAGTTTGCAGCATTTTTAAAAATAAGTTTCTTCTTAATTTGTGTTTAAAAGTGCAATTATAATGCAAATGAAAATAATTTTATAAACTCAAATAGTTGCATAAAAATATATTTTGTCAAGCTCAAGTGAGAAGTAAATTATTTTTTCAATCAATATATTTTTAATTCAATCCGTATATCCTCTACAATGGTTTGTTGGATTACAAACAGTGTAATAACTATTTATATAGTTCTTTCATAATATAATATAATAAATGAGTTTAATTTTTGTAACTACTTAGTTAATTAAAACTTCAATTGAACATTTTACGAAAACTTTATGGGATAGTTATAAGTAACAGGTTTTTTCGTTACTATCTATTGGAAATATTAATGCCTATAAATTTTATCAAATAATAAGTATAATAGTAGGTACAGTGTTTAAAGTTTCTCAAATTTTACTGCATTATAACAAATTCACTATTTATAATACTTAATTAAATTTATCATAAGTCTTTATTTTTAATTGAAATTTTTATTTTTTTTTTTAAATATTAAAATACATTTTTGTACATTAAGAACCAATATAAGTGATTCATTTACATTTATTTCATATTACATGTAGTAGGTTATCACATATCGGGATGAAACGATATTTAGGTACCTACCTATTTATTTACATTTTAATATCTGGCCCTCGATAAGATATATTCAATACATGTAAAAGTGATTGTTATTTACATTTTTTAAACAATAATATTGTACCTACATATAAATAAAAAAATAAAATAAAGATTCTGATAAAAAATATTTAATACTTAGGTAGTACCTACCTATATCCACTATTAAATTTAATCAGTTATATACTTCACAATCTAGTATAGTACTTTTATTTTTATACATTTATATAATATGAATATGAATAGCATATTATGAATAACACTATCGTTAAAATTGTTCAGGAGAGCGTTTTAAAGATTCAACCAGCAATATTTTTTTGATGTTCGACATTCTATATTATAAAATAGACCTAAATATCTTGTTTTTGACTTAAAATAAGATAATATGTCGGTATATATAAACAATTTGATCTTATAAAGAATACTCACGTTCTACGCCAAAGATTAGCAATGACCAGAGATGTTGACCTTATGGATGCGGAAACCCATAAAGAAGATGATATTTTTGAGTCATAAATATGAAATTATATGAGTTTACGATAAAAATTCAATCATCTTTATTAAGTCAGCATGTGTATAATGTCAATGTCCCTAGATAATATTATCTATAATTGTATTTTGTATATTATAATATACTTTATTGTTTTAATGTGTGGTGCACTAGCAGTAGACAACCAATCAGTATAGTATAGACCACTTTATTAAAGAGTTTGTTTTTGTTTAATAACACAAAAAAAAAATAGATGATTAAATATAGGTATACACCTACACGAAAAAATTCAAATTTTATAATTAAAAAACACTGAACATTTATTTACATTGTCGTAAAATTATAGCGATGCAATATAATGTATGAAAAATTCAGGTATGAGACCAAATAATATAATAATAAAATTGTTGTAGGAATCTCATATAGGTATATATATAAGATCATTAAATTAATGGCTAAATAACTAAAATATATATATTTGAATTAAGATGAAATGAATACAAATTTGAATAAGTACTTAAATGTGTTACAAATATATTGTGTACGTTTATACTATATATCTACAGGAAGGTACTGGTACTTCAAATTTTAATCATTTCATCTTTATTAAAATATTATGATATTTTTTACCACCTATACTTAAGCGTGGATTTATTAGAAAGGAAAATGTATCTTTATTTTTTACAAATTAATTTATATAAGTACTAGCTTTACTATAATATCCAGCATCATTATATTGTAGATAAATACAAAATATATTGGACATTTAATAAAACTGAATTTTTTCAATATTTAAATACAAGTTTAGTAAAAAATACTTCTAAAAAGTATTTGAACACTAATATCCAAATACTTTTTAAGACTGAATATTTATAGTATGGTACTATTAGTTTTACTAGAATCAAATTTTATTGTGTATAGAAATAAAACATTGTTATTAATTATAAAATTATATTTTATAAAATCTTTAGCTTCCCACACGTACAGGTATATATTTGGTATATTATCTATGCATTTTCATTCCATCTACCAATTTTTAAAAATATAATATTTCCAACGTGAACATTATACTCCGCCACACCACCAAACACAATTATGGGTCATACACTCATACAGAATTACTACCACGATTATGGATGATAATAAAATTGATAGGCATTAACATTGACAGAACTGATGGAACATATATTACCTACGTTTTGTGGTTGTCACTGGGACACCGACACTGTACCAGTTTCTTGATAACCACAGTTTTTAAACTTGTAAGTTGTATTAAATACTATTGGCGATATCAAGCAGCTATAAGGAGCGCTGTTATTTTACCACAACTGATAATGAAAAGTAAAGCCAATACGAGCAAATACAAGCATGTTGTTGGTATAATGATTAAATTACAGTTTACTATAGTTACAAGTTATTACTAGGTATTATATGTTTTTATAGAACTTCTATAGACAGTTTGGAAAAACTGTGAAGTACTGATTTACGACATCAGTAGGGGTAAGCTTACTCGAAAATGTTATGTAGGTATATGATTTATGATTCCAGTACCTATACCTATATTTCAGAGATATAAGAAACCACCGAGTAGGTAGCAGATTTGAGATCGCCACATCGCCGCTTGGAGTTTTTTTTATCATTATTTGATGAGTCAAAAAATAGTGATTAGCCTTTTATTTCTCAAATATTCTTATTCGCCCCCCCCTACTTAAATGAGCTTCAAATCCGTCCTTGTCAACCACCAGAGAGAACCTACTTCGTTTGAAATAGCTAAATACAAAACTACAACGTTGATTTCCATATTATCATGCATACAATAATTATATACAAACACTGTAGTTTAACCTACAATCAAGTCTAGTAATGTTTTTTAGTAAAAAAATTCCACGATCAAATATATGTTTCCTCTTTTAAATTCTTCATCCCTCAAATTTGACACGATATGACACTCAGCTGGGCTGTAATATCCCGCCTGAGTATAAATGCGTCACTGAATTTATTGTTATTAAAACGAGTATAATAATAAGCATGCGCACGGAAACGGCAGGGCGGGCCTTCCTGTGAGTTAATATTTTATTTAGAATTTTAGATACAATATATTATATATTGTCAAAAAACAGAATATTATATTATATAGTTTAATGATTATAATGATTTTTTTATATTTAGAAATATTTTTTTAGGATTTTAGCTTATGTATATTTTGGTTTTCCTACAATAGTTTGTTTATTTTTTTTTAGATAGAATGTGTACCTATAGCCCATTTAAATACAGTCAATGGGAAGGAAGGAGAAAATTATTTTTCATTAGCTGTATTTTTAAATATATGAAATTCTTCATTTCTCCAATGATATGTTTGTATTTGTTTTTTTTTTTAGTTTATCACTAAATTTGATCATATTATATTACCATAGGTATTGGTAAAGATTTATTGTTATTATGTTTAGGTATATTTAAGAAAAATGGGTTTTTTATATGTGCCATACTTTTAAAAATTACTGAAAAATTAATTCAAGTAAGTACTTAATATTTGTATTTGCATAAAAAATATTCAAAATACTTTTTAAATAGGTATTTCTATAAAAATACATTTCAGAAAATAATATAGGTAGGTACTAAAAATGTAGGTACGAATTTAAATAAAAGACAAGTAGGCACCTACCAATATTCTTAAGGTTTAAATTTAAACAAACCAATATCACATATTTTGTATTATACACTATCTATTTATTAGTTACCAAATTCTGATTTCAAGCAAACATATTATATATTATATTATAGTTATTAAATATATATTATCCAATATCAATTATCATATTTAGATTTTAGATTTTTTAAATAGGTATGTTTTCAAAATTTAATAAAACCTAATTTTTTTAAACTATTTAAAATATATTTCCAAAATTATTAAAGTCCTTCATAAATTATTTACAATAGGTATTTTTAAAAAAAATGTATATAAGTACTATATAGTATCGAAGTATTATACCTATTCTATAGTCTATACTCTATAGTAACAATAATATTCTTAGATCTATAGAATCTGATGATTTCAAAGACATAAACATTTAAATTTATTCATCAAAAAATTGAAGAAATATATTTTTATTATTTTCCATTTTTTATTTATTTATTTTTTTGCTTTTATAATTGTTAAAGTATTTGAACTACGGATATTAATTGGTTACAGCTTATAGACATTTTTTTACACATTTAAGGAGTTTGACTGATTTTGGAATAAAATAAAGAATATTATAAGTAGTTATGTTTTACTGTACAGTGTACATGTTATATAAATGTAGGTACTATAATATTAAAACTTTCAAGACTAAATTAGATAAGACAATTTGATTAGGATCGTCTGTAACTATATTTATCATTAAAACGGCGCAATAATAATATATTGAATAACGTACCTATATTTTGTGTGTAAATTAAATGTGAAATATTTTAAAATATACCTACAAATTACAATTGTCTTATAACATTTTTGGTAGATACTTTATAGATTTCCTTTTTGTTTTTTTATGTCTATTTTACATTTTTATTTTTTATGTTTATTTACGATTTAATTACTTTTTTGCACATTATAGAATTTAAACGTATTTCATAAGGTACATAAAAAAGTATTTGTCTATAGTGGATATATTATAACTATATTTACTGCCAGCTTTTATCATTATAAATTGTGATGTATTATTTTTTCATTTGGAATAATTATGCTATATATTAAATATTGATATACGTTTTTTAGTATAAATGATTTGTTTAGTTCTGTGTCTAGTTTTATTGCCCATATTACATATATAGTTGATATTAATGACCTAAAAAATTAGCAATATAATACCTACACCAAAAGAAAACAAAATTAATCTATCAGAAGTGGCGTTTATGGGGGGCATAGGGACCATGACCCCCTAGACATTTTGAACTATATGCGAGTAAATAATTTTTATAATTTTTTCTAAAGTATATAACACGACAGGACATGATACGGTGAGTTATGTGAATGCACCTTTACAAATATCGATTGACTACACTGATAACACCAGTGCTGTCAGAACTTATATTTAAAAAATAGCTTTACGTTACTATTAAAATAGGTATCTAGAATAGCTATTGACAGGCGCGTACTGGGTTTTATTAATTCTTTACTGGGAAATAATCAAGAAATATTATTTTGAAATGGCAAATAAGCAAAAAAAAAAAGTCATCCGTCAATTTCTATATCAACATTTGTATTTATATGTATATATATAAAATAATATTCCCTCCCCTTCAAGACAAATAACTAAATCACCCACTGGAATCTATGATTTAAAAACTGTAAAAAAATGACAATTGAAAACTTTTTTCAGGTTGCAGAAAGTTGCATTATATAACAATGTCGCCCATATTTTCTCCAATGCATAAAAAATGATTGTACAGTTATAACTGATTTGTACAGCATTACTTATCTACTCAAAATTAATTTTTCGACTTTGTCAATATGACAATATATTTATTAAAAAAGGCATTATAATTACATGCATATAATTTTTTTTATTATACACAGTAATGTATATAGAAACATTTTAAATGGAAAACTTTTTCCAAAGTTATTTCAGACAGCTAATTGTTGACTGTCTTATGATTCAAACTAATACATTTATTTTTAATTCAAATTTTTCAATAGGTATTAAAATTAAATGGTTTATATTATTATTTATTTGTTTATATATTTTAGATTTTGTGGAATTTAAAGGATAATTAAGGAAAAAATTGCAGTAATAATTATATTATACCTACTACTTTATATGTTGAAATGTTAAAGTTTGAAATAAATTAGAATAAGGTTTAAGTTCCCATTGAATAGATTGAACTATATTCGTATATGTACCTACTATATATTATATAAGATATAAAAATCTATAGAAGGTAGTCCAAAAATATATACAGGAGAACTCGCTATATAGTATATTATGTGTGGGAGGACTAATAACGATTTGGGATTTATTTTTGTCCTTACATAAAGATTATATAGAATTTTGATTATGTAAGTATAGAAAAAGTCCATAAAAATCTTATATATTTAGCAAAATAATTCGTGTGGAGAACTTATTTTAATTGGAGCAGTGATACATTTTTGAAATATTATATAGAAAAAATATTTCTGAATTTTATTTGGCAAAATAATTTGAAAATTGTTAATTTTTTAACCTATTTTGCTATAATTTACTTAATTTATAAAACTATTACGTTATAAATGTTAATTTTCCATGCGAAGTGATAAATTTTTGACGTCTATGAATTGGTTCTCGAGCCGTTATCAGCTAATATATCTACATTCTACATCCGAACTGGTTCTTAGATTTTTTTTTCAATTTCGTTATCTATAATGCTGAAAGAATTATAATTATACTAACTTCTTTTTGAATTAACTTTTATAATAAATTATAATAAAATAAATAATTTAAGTCAAAAGAATAAAAGTCTTCGTAGTAAATATAGAATATAACTTTACTCATTTTTTGTGTTTTATATTTATAATAAAACGTATATAGGTAGAGGTATAGTATATATAGTATATAATAATATATATTCAAAAAAAATTTATAATATTTTTTAATTGATCCAAAAATAATAAAACATAATTCCTATAGGTAATATAATTATGCACCTACAAAATTTTTTAAACAAAATATTAGAAAATATTATGTACCTATACCTATATTTATTATTAATGACTAATGTAAAAAAAAAAAAAAAAATGGGTACCTATATTGTAAGCTCGATATATTTATGAAAACTGAGTCAAATAATTTGTGTCCTATGTTTTGATGAGATGATTAGATTAGGGTAACCATATTTTAAAAATTAAATAACAAATTTAAAAAAAAAAAGTAAGTACCTTAATCATTATTTCTACTAAAATGTCATAAATCATTTTAAAAATGATTTTCAAAATCACGAACATTTTTTTCAGTATAAATAAGCAAAAAGCGGGACACCATATGGTCACTCTAATCTATAAGTATGTGTATTTTTCCTAATAATTAATTAATTTTTCACATTTTCCAAATTTCATTTTCTAAATAAAATGTTTCCCAAAAATACTCAAACAGTTACCACTTAGGTTAGGTTGTCATAGAACAAAAATATAATATTTCCATATTATATTATTATATAGGTATTTATATATATAAAAAAAAAAGGAAAAACATAATAAATCTAATTACCTATCTAATATTTACATGCTTTATTATTATTAAAAGTAAAAATATTAGAAGGGCATATACACACATAAAATGACTAATAATAATAGGTAAATCTAGGCTCTGCAGAATTTGCAAAATAATACATTTATTTAAAACTTTAAAAATACAATAAAATTTAATAAAAACAAGGTTAATTGGGAAAATATATTGGGAAAGCTCATATAATGATATATCTGTGCCTATACTTATGTCACATATAGATTTTTAATTTATAAATAGATTTGTAACTATTAAACTATATAGAAACTCATATGAAAGCGGTTCGAAACATAGGCGTATTTAGAAATATTTTATACGAGGGATATATGTGATCGTTTTCCAATAGTAAAGTTAAGGGAAGGGCAAAGCCTCCCCATATCAATGGCGTATGCATTTTTGGTGCAAGAGACACTTATGGTTTATCTCCCTTCTTGTTTATAATTACTGATTAAATCTATAACAATGACAAATATATTATAAAATTTTCGAAACCAGTTTACAATAAGTATATACATATTTAATAATAATATGTATATAATTATAATATTATATATAATAATTAATAACGAGTATTAATATTAAAGATATATAATTGATCGTGCTCCTCATTCGCATGTAAGCATCATATAGTGGCGGTTATAAGGGTTGGCGATTGGTGGATCGCTTTCCCCCTCCTTGAGATTTGATTTTTTTTTAAATTATTAGTATATTACTACTCAACAGCACCGACGTGTATCTGCACATTTTCGAATTTTATGTTTTAATACTAAAATATTTTGAATTTCCTCAAATATTTTTCATTTTAACCAATAACCATGTTTACTAAATTTTGTTGATTACGTCAAAAAACAATTAAAAACTATAATATGTAACTGAATTTACTATGTGACAAATACTCAAATACGTAGGTACCTGATATTCTGTGGTACCTACTCATAATAAAAAATATGTATTATTTTTTATGTTAATGCGTCATGTATACTATAGTTGTCAGTTGAGGAAGCTGGTTTATATACATGGTGTAAGGTGGGGGTTAACTCTATTTTCACCCCCCTTTAAAATCGTGAATAACCACCACTAGTAACCATGCATAATAATATATTCGAGGGTAGATCGGGAAGCTTATTCAAAGGGGTTGGGAAGTGGTGTGAAAATAATTTTATAAATTAGGTTTATAAATAAAAAAAAGGTTCTTCGTGCAAATGATCTCTAAAATCGAGAAATCCCTTTGAAAAATGGTAAATAAGGAGTAAAAAATATCAATTTTATATTTTTCAAATAATGACAAAAACACCATCAATTTCCAAGGGGAATAATTGCCAAATGGCCTCCTTCAATTACCATCCTGAATATATAGTGATGCTGAATAGTGACATATACGACAAACTTTTTATTGAATTCTCAGGTCTTAAATTCTATCATTTAAATTTTTTTGAGAAAAATTTCAAAACTTATAATTTCCATAAATAGCCAGAAATTAATAACATTTTTAATAAAAATACATGATTTAAAAGAATACTAAAATACATAGGTTGGTTACCTATGTAATTATACCCTTGTATAGATAATTACCTATACATATATACCAGATGCAAATCTCACAACCATTATTTCTAGAACTGCAAGAAAATAACCCTATTTGATTTATATATATACATGCGTGTTTTCCCCTATTGGTAATTTTTTAGAATTTTTTTATATAGATAACTATCTAAAAATACTAATAAATATTTACTTAGACTCTGAAGGAATCAGTAATCATTATCATTTATCTTTTTTTGATCAAGTATAGTAATATGTAGGTATACGAATATTGGAAAATCCAACAAGAAATATCTAATAAAGAGGTTGATATGTAAAGTGAAACCCAGTCGACCCCTCCACAAAAAAATACCCCACTGGTTGGAAAAGTTGTATTATACAAAATCCATTTTTTGATCGAAAACATTCAACTGGCAGCGGCGATTGCTTTTATCGGTAAACTGCATACTATATAATATATGCATCCCATACATTTGTATTAATTCATATTATGTATTATGGGTATATTTTAGGGTGTATCTATGGGTATATTTTAGGATCGAGGATGATCTTATATATAGGACCGTGCAGGGTTCAGGAAACAAAGTACTTAGGAAGATTTTAATAGGTAGGCTTCTAATAGAAAATGTCATCCAGTTCATAATTGGTACCTATACTTTAAACAGATTATTTTTTGATTTTTCCTGTAGTGTATACTTATACAACTGACCTCACGTTAGTTGTATAAATTATAAATTTATTATTATTGGAGTAATCTAATTACGAGTAGATCTAACTAAAAACCTAGATTGAAATTCGTAGCTATATAATATATCAAGAATTAAATAGTCTCTGTAAAATACAACTTCCTTGCTTCATATATAAAAATAAAAAAATAAAGAGAAATAAGCCTATCATAATATTCAATGCATATTAAGGTGATCTATATTATAATATTGTATTTATAGAGTAAACGGTATTTTTATTAATTCATTTTCTTGTGCCTCCTTTTCACTACCACTAGCAGTTGCTTGCTGGAAAATTGTACACCTATATTATATGCGTTTTTTTAAGTTTGGAGTTATTATATTTTTAATTACTCCGCCCTATTTAAAAGTGCTTTAAGAAGCCCCTTTTTAGTGGGAACCAAATGGTACGTTTATATGAGATGATACTATTTTTAATGGGCACAAATTCGTACGTTTTTTTTTTTGTTTTTTCTATCGAGAAACCAATTCTGTGGTTGGGCATCAATATTTATTATTTTTACAGGGAGGTTTTACCTGTTTGAAAATTATTGACGTACCATTTTGTAGAGTTATACGTCTTATAAAAACATAAAAAACCGTGAACACTTTGTTCAATATCAGGTAGTGAAAAAATTTATTATGAAGGACGGTTCGTTGTGCAGTTGCAGGTAGTAACGAAATGTACTATAATATGGCGATTGGCGGACAGTTTTTACTATTCAGGTAGTAATACAATGTAATTATATTATATAGAATATATTTTTGTATAGAATTATTCAAAAAGTAAGTAGGTAGGTACTAAGATTGATTTTATATTACTGTTATGCCAATATAAAAAATAAAATGGCTGAATTTCACGACTTAAGCACCAATGAGAGATAGATACATACATGTTATTTTTGTCAGAATTATAGGGAAATTTGAACGAAAAGTAATAATAATATACAAAAATTAAAATATAGATAGTAGGGTTTTTCTACAAATATTTACAAATATATTTGTTAATAAAATCAGTAGGTACACATGTCTACTGCCTAATATAAATATATATAATATATATATGTCTACATAAAACATGTTTTAAATATTATATTGAATAAATAATTAAAATATTATAAAAAATGTTCAGTATTCAACTAAAAAAATCAACAACTAAATGAAAATAATTGTATAGTAGTTAGTACAAAATTCATATTCTAGGGTCTGCAGGTGAGACTAGTGAAACTAATATTATTGATTATTTGGCGCTTATCATTAAAAGTAATTCACGAAAATTTTAAAATACTACAAATTAAATTTAACGAGTTAAAAGTTAAAACATATTTTACATTATTTTATTATCAAAAAATTATTAATATATATATATATATATTAGTATAAATATTAAAATATAGCTATAATCAATATATTATATATATAATATCTATGAATTAAAATAAAATTGTAGTATGTATATCAATTATTGATTGGTATACGCATTCGTCTAATTTACAATAAATTCGCAAAACGTGGATTTCTTGATCCCTGTAGATATGTATATACCTACCTATTAATCTATAGAGAAACTTCGAAAGTATCAAAAAAAATCTATTTGATATATTTTAACCTCAACTACAAAATGTCTCTATGTAGAAAACTGGTTAAGGCATTTTTAAATATATTCCCAATTCGCTGACAACGAAAATACAAAAAATTAAAAATAAAAATAAAACGAGTTTTAAATTATATTCGTACTATCTATTTTATCTATTGCAGGTTACAATAGTATTAATAATTAATTTAAAAAATATATTTATTAAATACTCAATTATTTAGTGCAGATTTTTCTGATTTAAATTCGTTTTATTTTATTTTATTATAATATCTTATAATATAGACATTTTTATGCAATTATATTTGTCAACATAAGTTTAAAAACGATGGGTACACGGATAAGAGGAAACTTGTGGTAGATGTATTGAATTTGAATTTTTTTTAAATTTTAAATACACTTTATGCATAATGTACATCTATATGTTTCTAGAATTGTACATAAAATGTTGGGATACTACCAAATTGGGAAGACATGATATATTATGTAAAGGTATATACAGTACAAATCAGTTTCGAATAAGTGCTTTTAATATTTAAGAAATTCTTGCACTCCTGCGTCAAGAATGTATAGTTGTGCACGTATACTATATAATTAGTAATTTCTAGAGATAGATAACTGTATTTAGTATTGATGACGTTTGCATTTTTTTTTTCTGCAAGCCCTATATATGAAATGTTAACCAAGATACGAATATCCCATTTTAATTTTGCATGTTTTGCATTTTTAGTATATTGTACACGCATTGTTTCATTTAACGTTATTTTTATGTTAGGTAAGTTTGTAGGTATGTTCATTTTTTTTTTACATATAGATATTTTTTTTACGTAATAGGACATTTTTGTAAAACTGTATAGGACGTCAACTATGGAGGTTTATGATCTCGTATTGCCCTGTAAAATTATATCACCTCTCGTGAATATTATATTATAATACCATTTCGTCACTAATAATTAATATAGTTATAATGTATTTTTTATTTTTATTTTTTTTAATGAATTTTAAGTAAATTAATAAATAATAGGTTTTAAAAAACCCATCACTGCATGATATTATTATCACTTATATGTACGGCAATTAATTTATCCTTTTCATAGGTATCTACTATATTTATTTGGTTTTTGGTTTTCAAAACCATATTTATACATTTTATATTTCTATGCATTCTATATTGTATATTTATATAGAAATATAGTTAAAGGCGTTCAATGGGAAATTAATCCATATTCCAATTTAAAAAAATTGAACAATTCAATATAAAAATATATACTTATTTTCCTTAATTAACTTATATAAAGTCTATCAAATCAAAAAAAAAAAACTGTTTCAGAGAAATAACACAAAAAATATAAAATTAACCACTTTACTAATATTTAAAAGTGCTAATTATTTAAATTATAACTACAAATTAAACTTAAAAGTTTACATTTTAAAACGATCTTAACAATCCCACAAATTTTTGTTTTTTATTTATTTCACATATACTATTCCTGTCTGAATCAATACTATGGGCCAGTTTTTCAAATATACCTACTATAAGGTAAATAATATTTTAAATATTTTTATAAAAAATACTAAAAAAAGTACTAACACTATTCGGTAATTTTATAGTTTTTCTCTTTTAATTTTTTCATAAATTGTATAATATCAATTTTTGTGCAAATCATCTTTATCATTATCTATATCTATATATATAGGTTATAGGTAGGTACTCGTTTGTCTATGGATAACTGTAGTACCTAATACATGTAATGACTATAATATTATAGACAAAGTCGGGAAATTACTTTTTGTGCATCTAGACAAAATGTGTCATGGGTAGGTACACTTCAAATAGATTCTGTAATGTTGAATTTGAAAATAATGGATAAAAAAAAATGCATTTTATTGTAGATAGGTAGTATACCTATATATACTATATAGGTAAGTTATACGAGATAGCGCACGTTGCACTTTTTCTATAAATTGAATTCATTTCTAATCATTTTTAAATTCGTTTTTTTTTTTTATATATATATCGTTTTTAGGTCACAAATGCATTTTGTTTTTACTCGTTTTTTAGGTCATCAACATCCATTTGTACCTGGTAATAATAATATATATTTTAGCGTGCATTATATACGCGTGCAATACCTATGCATAATATATGTGTGTATATATATAATATGTATGTAATCGCATATTCGTCGCCGACAAAATAATACAAGTAACCGAAGGCTGTTTACGAGATTCTTCGTGGAGTCGGTAGGTGGTAGAGCAGACTGCTGCAACCATTGTATATTACAGCGTTTGGTCGTCGTACGATGATAAGGACGGGCATAAAACCAGGTGTACGCGTTACGCGAATGTAGGTAGGCGGCGGCGGCGGTGTCGGTGGCGGCGGTGGGTGAATAATAATAAGCGGTGGGCGCTATGACGGCCACGGCGGCCATGTAGAGAGGGGGGGGCGAATGGGGCTACGACGCGGCCGACCTCGGTCGTGTGCGGCGATAATAACGCGCGTACGGTTCTCCGCGTATACCTAAAATAGGTGGTACGATTATGTGCCGGCGGAGAATCCCCAAAGCACGACGATAACTTTCGGTGACCGTACGCGCGGTAACAGTACTGCGCTCGTAGTACCGCCGTATCATGCCATAAATAAACGGGCATGTACGTAATTAGATAACACGGCGCGGAAAATGTTCCCCAGACATGGAATAAACGACAAGATTCATGGAAAAATTATCTCCGGCTTAATTTAAATTTATCGCAATAATGTTATGGATTAAAATATCTATTGAATAAAAAAAAACACTTGCATTATCATTTTGTTTATTCAAGATGTGTTTCACCTTTGTACACATAATATTTTATTACGATACCATGACTCTTTCATCCATGATATTGATATCGTTTATTTCATGTCTGGGGAACATGCGTGGTGATAGCGAAAATGGAATAATAGCTGACATGTCTATTTACTTATGCCACGACGCGGTATATTGCGTTAACCGCCGTGTACCGCCACCGCGGTCACTGCAGCCTGCAGTCCCTGCGGGCCCGCGAGCAGAAAAAAATAACCGTTTTTAAAAATCTGCGTATACCACGTGGCAAAATAATATCCTAGAATATAAACGCCCGCCATATTATACATTATATTATACATCATAGTACGCCCGTAGAGTACAGTGTCCGTATCTTGATTTATTCGGAGAAAAACCTCTTTTAAATAATGTTTTCTGTTAGCTTTCATTTTTCAGGGGGAAAAATACCTACGAAATTTTATTTGCACATTTTATATGTATATATATATATTATTTTAGAATTTAAATTATAAGCATATATTTTCCAGATAGTAAGATCGAATTTTTTCGAATTTTGCTCATATTTCAATAAAATTAAATTTCAATTTAGTCGTTCATTTTGCTTAAATTCAACAATGGCAGTTATACTAGAAAAATTATTATTAAAATCAAATTTGATGGTAAATTTTGGAAATCTATATAGTAAAAGTTTACGATAATATTGGTAATAATTATTTTAGATTCTAAGCGGAATGACGATATATATATATATATATACACGAGTATACCTAGTGGTTTTACAATAATGTTTATTTTATTTTTTCTGTGAACAAATTTTCGATCAGAAAACTTCATCTAATTGTTATGTAAACTCACTTTCAGGTATCTAGCAAAATCTTCTTCGATAAATGCATAAGAAAGGGTGGGGGGATAGAGGGAGGACGGGTTATTTGATTATTTCTTCATAGTTCCGAAAAAATGGGTCTAGAAATTTGAATTTTTCAGTAGGTAGATATTTTACTATTACCTAAATATTCAAGAGCAGATTTGAGGAAAATGACGTGGCGATTGCCACCTCCATGAAGTTATTTTTATCATTATATATGTGGCGAACAAAATTTATTTTGAGACAGGATTTGCTCTTTATCCCATAAATATTCGTATTCGTCCACCCCTTAAATGATCTTTAGATCCGCCCCTGTTATATATATTATACAAAATGTAGATGTTTTTTTGACTATAATATTTATATATCTAACATCGAACTCAGCTCAGAATCGTTTTACCGAAGAAAATTATTTTTTTAAATTTTATGTGAGTACTGAGTTACTAATTACTAATTATTATTAATTTATTTAATACCTAACGATATAGGTATATTAGTTAATTAAAATATATTAGAAATATTACAAGGTAGAGGGGATGCTTATTTTCTAAAAAACCCATGAATACCCAGTACCTACTCATTCTTCTATTCTTCCAATAATATGTACATTGAGTCGACATTATTAATTTAAGTCAATAAGCGATATACGTTTATCTAGTAAACAATTAACTAGTTCATGAACTTAGTTCAATAACATTTTTATGAACTAGTTCAGCATACTTTTAATGAACTTTTCAAGGTTCGCCGAATAGTGCCAGGTCATCATAAAACGTTTTCAATGTATTTAAAAAATATTTAACGAACATGTTAATAAAATGTTCGTAAAATATTGATTGAATATTAGGTAAGAATAGGCATGTAAAAATATTTTGCAGGCCAAAAATATCCATAAAACATTAGTTTATACATTATGCAATACTTTCAGTTTGTAAAACTGTGTTCTAATATAACGTGTTGCTGGTAAAAGTAGATTATTGAAAAACCGTTATATCGACAATATTTCTTAAACGTTAATTTTCCGGAGCAAACTTTATTGCAAAATTTTTTTTGTTTTCAAAGAACATTTCGTATTCTTTTGTCATATAAAATGATGGCATATGTACCTACATTTCTTACCCAGAGAAGTACACCCATACTGCACCGATATCGGCCGCAGAAATATGGGGCAAAACGAACGAGGCCAAATTGAAATCGTTAACATATATATGATAATATTCGCGTATATGGCCGCCACCCGAAAATCATTTTCCACCCCCGTACAGCTGCCTAAGTACACGCGCGAAGACCGACCAACAGCGGCAGCCCGGAGTTCGATATAATATTTCGGCGGGGCGGCAGCGCCCCATGCAACCATCTCGCATATTTTCCTAGGTATATACCGCGCCGCACACGTGTACCGTTGGTATATACCGCCCGACCGAACGGTCTAGATAACAATAATCATCATAATAATAATACCTAATGGAATAGATAAAAAAAAAAAAAAAAACGACTCGTGTATTATAATACGCGTGCGTGCCCAGTGCCTCTGCGGCGTACACGTGGTGATAAAGTACGACGATGACGTAGTCGTGCACCTACATTATTGCAATCGTTCGCCCGACGTACCACGGTTGAGGGGGGGGCACAAGGGGGACACACACATACACGGCTTTTCGGGATACTTTTGCCACGACCGGTGCGCCCTCTGTCGGCCACGCGATTGAAATATTACGAAAATAATATGCTCGCGGCCGTCCGGACGGGCGGTGTAGGGCGGGCGGGCGGTAGAGTAACGGTCGTGGGGCGGCGGCGTACACAATGACGGTGGGGAGGCGCGCGCGGCGAAGGGTTACGCGTGTATGTACGCCAAGGAGTTTGGAGCGGTGTGGCCACGGCCGTACCGTGTGCGCGCGCGTGTGTGTGTGTGTGTGTGTGTGTGTGTGTGTGTGTGTGTGTGTGTACGCGACCGGTGTGTTGTAGGGCGAGCGGCGGTAGGGGTAACGGGGTCGGCGTAACGACGTCGGTGACGGGGGGGGGGAGGGTACCAGCAACAGAGCAGCGTCGTCAACAACAGCGGCGTTGGCGGCGACGGCAGCGGGCGCGGTGTTTATTCACGAGTATCGCGCCGTAGCGTTCCGTCCCGTTCTGCTAACGTAGCTTGTCCGCGCGAGAGAGATCTCCGTTTGCGCGCGCTATTGTGTACGAATTCGTTTGGTTTTTTTTTTTTTTATTTTTATTGCGATCCCAAATCGCCGCGCCGGTCGCGTTTTATTTTTCATATTTTCCCATCCGCGAGTCCGCCGGCTTGTCGGGGGTTTTCTTTCCACAAACGAAGCGTTTCGTGTTTTACAAATAACCATATTACAATATTACAATATAAGTCGAGTACTCTCCGACCAGTGGGGGCCCGTCGAACGATCCGAGAAACGAGCCCGAGAGCGTACACGCATAATACTGAAAGTCCAGTGCCCCGTGCCCTCGTTCGCGGCCCGTGTGTTGTACTACGTTCGGTCCCAGAAGTCCATACACGGCCGTCAAGACGACGTTTTCCGTGCGGACCCGGTGGACGGAGGCCACTGTTATTGCCGCCGTTAGCGTTATATGATGTTGGTCCGGCGCCGCAGACGCCGATATCGACGTGATAACGCCATCCCGAAGATCCACAGCAGCGGAAGAGCATCAGCGAGAGCGTCGGCCGAAGCATCAGCCAGCGCACAGCCAGCCAGAGTATCGGTGATTGTACGGTCAGAGAGTTTGTGCATCCGTGGCCATGACCACGACGGTGGGTCTCCTGTCGCCCCTATTGCCGCCGTCCGCGGTGACGGCCGCCGTGGCAGCGGAACACCATGAACAGCACGATTACTACTACATCCCGCAGCAGCAGCCGACCCGTGTGATGCGCATGAAGATGTGGACCGACGACGACGACGACGACAACAGTTACTGCGCCGACGACAATTCCACGGTGAGCATGTTACTATTGTATTTAAATGATTGTACGAAATGATAACCAATATTATACGTACAGTTGCGTAACGTATATAGTAGGTACCTACACTAGTAATATTAACAATGGTCTTGTAAAGTCACGTTTAATGTGAATATTTTGTGATAAAAAAAGAAAGAGAGAGAGAGAGAAAAAAAAACGAGAATAGAGTTCTAGAGAAACACCGCGCGGCTGGTGGATAGAGATAGTGGCGTGTATCCGACGTGCAACAGCGATTCAAAGTTCCCGCCAACGCAACCGTCACGGCGCCGCCGTATAGGGCCGCGGCGGCCTGCCGGTTGACAACGGTTTGCGTCCACTTGTGCATGTGCGTGTGCGACGATAAATAATAATGACTGTTGTCGGTTGTTTTTTTTTTTTATCTTTTATTTTCGTCGCCTATTGATAACCGCCATGTACGCGTAGGTACGTCGATGTTATCAATATACCTACTACTACTTACTGGTTGTTTTTTTTTTTTCAAATATTTTGTTACCTATCTTTTTTTTCAAAATGGTACCTAATGCGACGGTCAGTGCGTACGTCGGTACCCATATAATGCGTACTCTGATTTATCTATATAATAGCAATATTTTTTAATTATAATATGTATATAATAATAATATATTGTCCGATATATTTCTTTTAATGCGTATAAAAAACAAAAGTGTGTCACGTATTAAGGAGATAATATCCGAACATTATAGTATCGATATTTTTAAAAAAAAAAATCAGAACCTCTGAAAATTTGTACGTAATATACCTAATATATCAACTAGTTGTCTTTTCAAAATACTAATATTACTAACAAAAAGGTATATACCTAATTATGATTATTACATTGTGATTTACTATAGGATATCTGGTGCAAATTCGGGCCCTTATCCACCCTCTCCCAAACACCACAGAGCCGATAAGTGATTTTTAACGATTTCACGTCCAAATATACTGTAGGTACCTAACTTCTGCGGGAAGAATGGGCCGCATAAATCAAGATTTTATTTGTTAATTAATGGCAAATTAATGCGATAGTATGTTATGCGTCTGCAAAAATCGTCAGTATTTGCAACACGTATGTTTGTACAAATGATATCATCGACAAAATGACGAAATATATACGAAAAAATGTAAAATATATTTTATGATAAGTAGAAAATGTGTTTTCCATAGGCCGTTGTCTCGGTGTATAGGTATCTGGTATATAATAACACCGTATTCGGCGTACTCGGGCAGTTATTATTATTATTATTATTATTATTATTATTATGGCATATAATATATATAATATATATAGTGGTTGCAGAATAGAAAGCAACTGAATATTATAATATGAAATGTGTGTAGGTTGGCAACTGTGGCGCAGCGGAAGAAGTATGCAGAGAAAGTGTGTTAACCGCCGACGACGACGTCGCCACTCGCCGCCACTAATAATATAATAGGAGCCAGTTGCAGGATATCTCGCATTATTAATTTTACGCGAACTCTGTAGTAGTGGCGAGCCCGAAGTGAAAACGCGTAGAATAAAATAATTATTAATATATTTAAGAAAATAATAAAATACCTAAATCGTATATATATATATATATATATATATAGTAGATAGGATAATGCCTTTTGCGTTATTGTACGAGGTACCTAGGTATTTATTGTACATAGGTAGAGGTGCTTTTATAGATATTTGAAGTTTAGACTTTTGACTGAATTTTTCAACGAGACATAGGGCGGGGGAGGGTCTTTTAAACTGAATTAACCCGATATTTTTTTCTACGATGACATGATATCACATTATCATTTCAAGTTAATTATACGTAAATATTACGTATATTAAACGCGTATATCACGTTAAGATTTTCTGCCGGGTCAAAGCCCCCGATTTTCTCCCAACATGCCTACGTATACGATCAAATGTTTAGTATCATAAAGCCCCTACTAGAAATCTAGGTCAATTTTAATAGTAAAATAATTTTTTAAATATCATGAGATTCGATCTTTTTCAAATCGCGTTAATTTTACAGGATACCTACTTCTGAAATGCATAAAAGTTCTTAAAAGTCTATCACCAAATAGAAACTAGAATATACTTCTATTAAATAAAAAAAAATAATCTCCATATTATCGTATAAATTACGAAAACATTTTGTTATAGGTATAGGTATAATTTCTCTAAGCAATTTTTTTTAAACTTTTTTAAACAAAAATGCTTATAAAATAATATTACGATATTGTGGGATAAAATTTCACAGATTCCGTTTTCTCTTACGCCATCTGTACGTGCGTAACAACAACAACGTCGGAATAACATCGGAGTTATTCTCTGTTACTAGATGTCGCCACACGCGAGTCGTAATAACAATAAAATTCGATATACGTGTAAAGCAAATTTTTGGATACGTACTCGAACTTTTTGTCAAAAATAACAATAATTTTTGTTTTTAATGATAAATTTCGATTTGTCTTTTTATTACACATATTATATTTTTTTAGAACAATTTATTATTTTTTACATCGGTAAAAAACAATATAAACGGAATATTAATATGATCATTAAAAATAATAAAAGTACATTAAACATATATTTATAAAGGTTTACCACAACGATTTTAGTTGGCAAATTTACTGATAAACTATATAATACAATAATTAACTACTCCGAACAGTTTTTATATGTACAAAGTACGGCTGAATATGCAATACGATAATAAAATCAAAATACACGTTTATTGAATATATATGTATCATATGTATTATTGTGTAATATTATGTATTATAAATTACATTAGACTTCAGACGTATAGGTTTTTTTACGTATTATTTTCTTAAGGTTACCTATTAATTTACGGGTATATCGATACAAATGACATGATTAAATTATACTATTTATTATTAAACAAATTAAACTATATAGGTTATTATTTGTAAAACCTTTATTTTTATATCGGTATGACTTTAAGGGGATTGTAAACTAACTGTTTTTAGCAGTCGAAAATGGGTAACGTTTTATGTGCACGCGTGTGGGCGAATTCTTAGTAATAATGTTCGTTTTGTGTAGGATGTAACTGTTGCAAGACGAGTAGATGTGTGCAGAGTTTATAAGGATGTTATTTTGTGATTACTCTTTATAATTATACTACTTTTCGTACTAATCGACCCAGTATTGCTTTAACAAATCTGAAATAAATGTATGAATTTTTCGTTATATCCATTTAAGAATAACTCTCTCGTATTTTATTTTAAATTAATATATGATAAAATATCAAACTTGAAAAAAAAAAGAGGAAATAGACCTCTAATTTACTTTACGATGAACGAAAATATGTTTTCAAAAATATTATTGAACTACTAGTTTCTTCAGTGCTATTGACTAAATATAGGTCCAACCTCTTTTCTTATAGACACTATAATATCCCTATACAATTAAAAAAAAAAAAAAAAAAACTGCAGAAATGGTCGTTTTTATTTTTATAATATTAAGCTAAATTATTAATCGTTATAAGAAATATAATTAATTTTTTTCGTTATTTTATTTTTTGTTTACAGAATAGTTTCTTACTACTGAACAATATGGGTATTCATGTTCCTTCAATGACAACAATAAATTCAAGCATGTCAAACGAAACTGGCAGTGAATCAAGTCCGTGTAAGAGGCGATTATCGCCATCATTAGAAAACGATCATGTCCCTAAAATAGCAAGACGTATGGTCAACACTGACCACATTATCGAACAATTAGACACGGTGTCTCGACTACCTAGCGATACAACGTCATCGCTTGTAGCTGCTATATCGGCTGTTACTGATGATTCGGGTTGCCATATTGATGATGACGACGATGAAGATGACGATGATGACGACGATGACGAAGACGATGATGATCAGTATTTACCCGCGGGTAGTTTGTCAAATAGTGGAAATGTCGCAAATTCCACAAATTCGTCTTCTTTACAGTTATCACCATCTCAACAACACCATACTCAAAATCACTGGAGGCAAAATCATCAACAGCAGCAAACAATCAAATGTGACACTAATGGTAAGTGTTATTTGGATTTAGGTAGTGGGGCAAGTAGTCCAACGACAACGACGACAATGACCGCAATACAACATCGAACTAACATTGAGCCAGAATGTTGTGAATTCGGGCGTTGTGTACCGGCCACGCAGTGTTATAGAAGGCGTAGAGCTGCAGTATTTGATGCGTCGATGCGAAAATTGGGAAAAAATAGTGGTTCTGGAAATAGTTCTCAGCAAAGTTGCGAGGCCGGACTACGAAGGTCTGTGCTAATTTGCAATACACTAAGGTTGATTGAGCGCGAAATGTCGAGAGAAGCAGCTACTGCTGCATATCAGAATCAACAACGACGTTGTTGTACAATGACAACAACGACTACATCACAGCAATCACATCAACAACAGCAGCAACAACAAATTGACGTACTGCAGCAGCACAACCACAACAATAACAGACGATCTCCAACACCCTACCCTGCGGAATATAGAAACGGTCGACCAGAAATGATGGTTGATCATAACAGTAGTAGCAGTAGTAGCAGTAGCAGTAGCAGTAGCACGACAGATTCCATAGATTCTGGCGTCGATGATGAATATTATTACGACGAGGACGATGAGGACGACGACGATGACGAAGTTCATCATAGCCACATGCCGAGTATGACGAACAACCATTTAGAGTTAAATAGTCCTCATCTTCAGTATTACCATTTAAACGGCACTATCGAAGAATGTGATAATTATATTCATTCGGACGATTATGACGAGAATGATGACGAAGAAGAAAAAGGCGACAACCCCAACTCTTCTTTAATGGATCATCAAACCTACGATAACAGTTTCAATAATAAAAGAAACACAGCGCTAGGTATCGGAGATAACCAATGTGACGATAATACATTGCCATTACTTGGTAATAGTAACACGACGGTTACGTCTATCGATTGGGGTTCCGTATTAAGTTTGTCATCGTCCAACAGCAATGGTAATAGTTCACAGTCCACTTCGATAACTTTGATGAATAGTGTGGAAAGCGATTGTAACGATATGATGGCGTTAAGGTCTTTGAATAACATGGACTGTAAGTCTCAACAACATCATAAACGTAGACGACGAAACCATAAACATCATTCCCATCATAATCAAACTCACAACAAACACAGGCACAATCACCATTCGCACAACCACCAGCGGATCCAGAGACGTCGAGACCGCGGAAACGCATCATCGATGTCAAAATCCAGGGTATCGACAAACTATCATCAACTTCTGTCACAAGTAGCTCCTTGTAACAATGAAGAAACTACTTAATAATTATTTTGCAATAATACGCTCATTAATAATCGGAAACAAATTTTTTTTCTAAAAAAAAAGCAATAGAGCCATCGGTGTGGCAAACTATATTTACCTAGATGTTTACGCGTGTACCTGATAGATCACATTAATTATTATGTTTATCTTATATAATTCTTATTGAATACCTACAAAAGTATGGATTTGCGAATAGCAGCCAACAAGGATGGCTGTGTAATTATTATAAGTTTATAAGTTATAACCAACGGGCAGCTCAATTATTATTATTTTTTTTTAAATTTTAATCTAGGTTATGTAATATATTACAATCAATTGTTTTGTAGAATTAGGATCGATATTTCAGTTATAAATATTAAACTTCAGTTAAATGGCTTTAAAAATACAAAAAAATTAAAATAAACAAATTTATAAAAGTTTAAATAATACTATATACATTATCTGCGGTAAACCTTTTATTTCATTGACACTCCAATATTATAATATGATATAAATATAGTTGTATATATAAAAAATGTGACTATATTATTATAAAATTATCATTACTGATGCGGCCTATTTTATATTTAATACTTTAGATACTAAATGTATCATTATAATATATAATCCGTCCGTAAATAATGAAACGCATGAAAAAAATATTAAAAGTGGATATAATAACATTAACACTTTCTGAACGAAAATTCTTTTATTTACTGAAAATAATAAGAATATTATAGGGTTTTGGTTTATGATACATTAAAGTCATGTCGTCTACTAATTCAATTATGTACTTATCGATTAAATTATTACAATATAATTAAAAAAATTGCAGTATTATTTATTTAAATTAAAAGATGGTTTATAAATTGTTGAATTAAAAAAGCAATAATAAATATTGAATCTATTATATAAGTTAATTTAATTAATTTTAACTTTCTGATATTTGCACTGATATGTTTGTTAAATAATAGCAAAATATTGTATTATAATATTATTAATTTAATGATATACATATATAATATATATATATATATACCGGAGAGCTGCTCAATGAACCAATATTATAGCAACATTGTTTACGAAATTATTGTAATTAGAAATATATATTGTAAAAAAAATAAAATATAATTCGTAAGAACGTATAATTATGAATGTGTATAAATTTATTATAAATCACAATGTTATATTTAAATGAACAAAATATGTATATACTATATATGATATTATTGTTATGGTGATTTATTGTTTTACCATAAGCAAAAGTAAAAATAAATTTACAATTATTTTGTTAAAAATAAATAAAGGATAGGTATATATGTGAAATATTTGACTAGAGTACATTATTATATATTTAAAAAAGAATCTTATCTATTGGGTACCTGAAAAATTCCTATTCTCCTATATAATATTATTGATAAACCAAAGTCATTATCTTTCGCGTGTACGAACATTTTTTTTTAGGTGAGGGATATCTTAATAAGCTTACAGGTGGTTCTGGTACTGACGATTTCAATACAACACTATATAAAATATGAAAATGTTTTACAAAAATATCTAAAACATCCAATGAATAATAATTTTACTACTGTGTACTAAATTTATGATACAGCACATACTATTTCGATGACAATGTGCACGCACAACATGAGTATCTACGCCATTGCAGTGTTTTATTTTAGTGTATTATATAAGAACATAAATTATTTTATTCAAATGGTCGGACGCATACAATTAGACCAGAGTTGGGCAATTTTGAACTCGGACACGATAAAAAAAAATCCCTAGATACGATTTTATTGACAAATTGGTATATCGTAAAATATATATGGGCTATTATGAAATTTCAAGAAATGGATTTTTAAATATTTATTTGAAATAAATCGATTACATGAATATTTTGTTTTATTTAAATGGAAAACGAATGTGATATGTCAATATATCGAAATTTTCATTATCTCAAATACAAATTGTAATTCTCTCGAAGTATCATATTGCACTCATAAATCGTATTTATTACTTACATCGGAATAATACACATGTAATGCAGGTTATTCGTGATAGTTATTCTATATATCAGTAGTTTTATATATACCTAACTCGAAGCTTTGCTGTACCTAACCATCATATAACATATATATCGACACATATTTTATTATTATTATAACAATAACTATTATATTATATTAAATAATAGGTATAATATAAATGAGAAAAATTCAAAATATGCTGACGTTAACGCTCTGCACAGAGATCATTTTTATGACTAACTCTCCGTAGTATAATATATGCATATATATAGTGACTAACCGTGTAATGACTAATAAATTTCCAATAATTTATTTTATAACTCGTGCCTATAAAGCCAATAAAAAATAACAAAAACGTAAATAATTAACAATTTAATTATTATTTCTTAATATGTAATATATTATATATAAATAGTTTGTTTTAAAGTTAAAATGTCTACTTCTTTAAATTTTCATCTTATAATACTTTTCAATTTTTTTTTCAAATTATAATGAAAGTTTTAATGTAGGTATATCCGATGGTACGTCAAACGTCAAGGGGATACACCATTAGGTATATGTGCAAATTTAATTTCTTATACCAACAAACTGTTGATTGAAGTTCTTTCTGAGTGGTTTGTGTGTCTACATTTTATATATACTTACGTATATACGTATATATATCGGATGTATTTATACAATAAATCGTATTTAGTGATGGAAATGAGACTACTTGATTTTTAAACGAAAACAAATATTTATCACCATAAAAATTACAAATTTTTAGTACATCAGGAACTGCTTTAGACGTCTGCGATTACTTTATTATAATATTGTACAGCTGGTATTATTGAATTTTTGTGCAAATTATTCATTTATTTGGTATTTCGTGTCTTATATAATTATAATTATATTTAACTCGTTATTACCCTATCCTTTCTCGTTCTCTAAATATTTTTGTACATAATATTACACGATGAAAAGGAAAATACTTGCAGAGTCCTTCACGTTATCCAGCAGAATTATTCCGAGCCTATAGCAACAGTGACTATGTACGATTAAAAGTACATTTTAGGTGGAACAGACAGCACCGCGAACGAGACTTATAGCGACGAAATTGGATTCATTGAAACACGTACGCAGCCAAAAATCAAGACGATGCAGGTCTTTTGGTAACGATAACATTTCAACCTTAAATTTCGTTTGACTTTTATTAATTTACTAAAAAATTTTCAGTCATCGTCGGAACTTCTGAATTAGGTTATTTCAAAATGACCGCGAAATCTTTTTCCGACTAGAAATCCCCATCGATTAAGACATACGGTAATTATACTATTTGCACGTTATTATATCAATCGAATACCTGTCACCGTATTTGATATTTCCGACTAAATTAATTAAAACTTTTTTTTTTTTACAGCAACTAGGTCGGTTTCCAAAGAAAGAATGTCTTCGATTGGTACTCGATTATGTCGTGTTCATCGCATCGAATATATGACGGCAGAAACTCTCCAGGGATATTTTCAGTGATAGAAATATAGAATTATACAAAAAACCCTATAAAAATAATCAAAATGTATATAATAAGAATCGTTTATTTATGAAAGGGGTTATGTAACACTTTTAGTCTTAACGTTTATTTTCATTAAAAAATTTTTATATTTATAATAAAATTATATTTTATGATTATGGATTATTTTATATAAATTATGATCGTTTCTTCTTGAAATTAATGATACGGGTGTTTCAGTATTCAGATAATTCAGACACCTATTTTATAAATAAATATTGTGCCCATTTTTGAATGATTATATATTGAATTGCATTTTTTTTACCATATGGTAATGGGTATAACTGTTGTACGTTTTATAATCTATGACAGAATTTTGTTTTAAATTTTAGAAAACGATTTTTTATTTATTTTTTTTAATATTAATTTTAATTTTTACATTGTAGTTAATAAGGTTTTAAATTTCAATTAGTATCTATTGTTTATCGGAGTAAATTAAAATTGGAATTTTAAGAAAACAGCCTTTTCTTAGTTTTCCCACACTTTCCCCCTTTTATAAATAAGTAATATTTATTATGAAATATAGGTACATTAATTAGTAATAGTTATATATTATATATTTTCATAATGTATAAAGTTTTATAAGATACCATGAATTAGGAGAATACCAACCTGAATAAAGAGTTGTCTCTGTCTGAAAAAAGGGGTTTTTGTATTTCAAATTAATTTTTAATCGAAATATTCAAAATTGAATACTATTTATACCTACACTTATAATATTTACTGATTTTAAAATTAAATTTATCATAAAAACAATAATTCTAGCAACATAAAGGTTATGTGTTATCTTTGTCAATTATTAAAAATGGGTCATCATATCCGAAAATTATTAATAGCCCGAAATTTTCGAAAAACATATCCCGATTTTGCAATGTTCCATGTAGCTTGTATATGTGTGTCAAATAGAGTTAACTAATTCAAGTGTAACGTAGGTACCTATTTATAAAATGCTGAGAATTAGTATTATAGATTCCTACCTGTTATATTATAACGTACATCTTACCAGACCTCCACTTTGGAATTTTGGAAATAATATCAGCCTATCAATAATGTGTATCAAATTCGTATGAATTTGTATGACAACTTTTGAAATGTGTACGACAACTCATTACCCGCTATAACAAAAATGAGATGGAGGGTCTGATGAGACGTCTCGCCAGCCATCCATATTCGAATTTCGAATTTTTTTTTACACCATCGTTTTGCACTCTATTCGTATGAATTTGTATAACATTCAGAAATGTTACTACTACCCATAAAAAATTATAACTATAAACTATAAAAAATAAGGAGGGTCTGATGAGGTGCTCAGAATCTAACATTTTCTAAAATAATCATAATTTTTTTTTTCTATTACTTGTCGAAAATTTCGAACATTTGCTACAAAACCAATAAGATTGTATCTAAATTATTGTAATCTAAATATGTTAAATTAAAATTTTTTTTTTTTTAATTTTGTCATTTTTCCTATACAAAAACCCCTTAAAAATCGATCCGAGGTCGTCTCACCCTTGAGCTCTATGAAATACTAGTATAGTATATAGGCAATAAATTGAATACATTTAAAAAGTAAGAACGTACATACCCGAGCAAATTTGTGCGTGTCACAGGGTGAGCATGACATTGTGTGAGCATTCGGATAAATTTCGTTTGTAAGTGTGTACAGAATGTGTGGCGCACATTATTTACCCATTCCGTATTCGCTCCTATTTTAGATTTCCTGCTGTCATTCGAATTTCAGCTTTCGACTGATTCTGTGACTAGTAAATGGTTAATTAATTCAATAATAGTTAATAGTGATTATTTTGTATCCATTTTTAAATAACAAGCGATCAGCTTCATGTAGGCCGTGCAGCTTTTATAGTAATAAAAATATCCAATACACACACCATGTATTATTATATACTACAATATAAAACACAATGTTCCATTGGATTGTCGTCATCGTCTTGCAATAATTATTAATAGAATAGATATCTTTTATTGAAATAATAAACAAAAGTTAATCTAAATATATAATTTGTTACACCAACCATACGTTATTATTTTACTAAAACCATAGTAATAAATTACTACGTGTTGAGTAGTTTTAGCTTTTAACTATTAATTTGAACAAAAATATTTTAGTAATCACCATAACTATTCTCTTTAATTAATATTACTATGTTATAGTATGTACCTATTATATATTAATTATTTCAGTTATTTCACTGATTACAAATTTTACTAAAATTGATAAAAAAATATACTCATCTTATATTTATATGTTACTTAATTTTACATATTATAATAGAGTGTTATATAAATAGTGTAGAACTTTGATATTCTATATAAATGAAAGTTGTTAGTAGACGATAATAAAACAAATGTATGAGTAAAATATATATTGATATAGTGATTGGTTGCTTTTTAAAATCATGGCCTATAAGGCTATTTAACATTTATATAATTACGATAATTATGTATAAATATATTTGTGTATTGCAGTAACAATATCAAGCTTAAGCGAACTTAATCAGTGGAGTTAATTTAAATTTTCTTTTTTTTTTATGGACAACGGGGAAGGAGACCAAAAAATGAGTACCTAATAAACAGTTAGAAGAGAGTAGACGCACATTGTTTGACAAATGTGAGATGTTGGTGATGTATGTACTGAATCTGAAAGCTATTATAAATCATTTATTTTAATAAAAAGATTATGTGTGGAGATTGATGTAGGTATAACTTATAATAGGCAATATTACTACTTAACAAAAAAAAGTTTGAAAATAAAATATTTGAAAAATGTGTGACGTAAAAGTAGGTAATAGTAAAATACATAATATATAGGTACTCATTAAGAGTTTCAGGATTCTAGACCAATTTTATTTTGGAATAAATATTAATAAAAAAAATTTTTTATCTGTATTTTCGTTGTCTTTAGGTAGTTTTAGATTTTATGTTCCATGTTATACATTTTTAGAGATAGGGATCTCTTATTGTTATATATATATATATATATATATGTTTATTATTTATCTAATTATTTTATGTTATACACTTTTCGATCAGACGATTTGATTCAATTGGTACATGTATAGTGATTTTTTGGTAGCACACGTGATCGGGATGATATCTATACTTTGAAGAGGTATAACTTTTTAATTTTTTAAATAATTTTAGGAGTAGGTATATTCTTTTACACGTATTATGACATGTTTAGATTACAATAATTTAGATACAGTATTTTTGGGGTTTGTAAAATGTTCGAAATATTCAACAAGTAATTAAAAAAAAGTTATGATTATTTTAGAAAATGTTAGATTAAGAGCATCTTATCAGACGTGCCCCTCCATCTTATTTTTGTTAAAAGCGGGTAATGGGTTGTCATACAAATTCATACGAACTGCGTACAAATTGATAGGCTGACATTATTTCCGAAATTCCAAACTGAAGGGGGGCTAGTGAGACGCACGTTATACGTAATATATAATTTTGAACAGAGCAATTTTATCATTGTGATTAGGCCCTACAAAACCGAATCACTTCCCTATTACGTTTAGAAATAATACACGTTCTTCGAAATTAACATTTTTGATACTTCAATACAATTATGATTTATAAGAAATAATTCATGTGGTGTAGGTGTATAGGTACTCAAATGGAGAATGGTAACCACTAAGATATCAAAAAGTATGCGCAAAATATATACGACCATGTGTGTTAAAAGTTTTATTAGAAAATATTTCAAAAGCCTTCATTGACACTGTACCGCAGCGATATTGTAAATATTTTCTTGTAAAAACGATTTTATACCGTATTCATAAATATTTTTTACACATTAGTTTAGCAATTAGTACTTTGGTCTGCAATTTGTTGGACCTTTAAATATCTTGTGTCCTGTTTTTTCCACGATGCACTGCAGTAATCTGTTTGTCACAACTTCCAGGGTCGCTTTAATGAGAGGGGCTAACGGGAACCCACGTAAACGCACATGTATCTTAATTTTGTATGTGAGTTCATGTATAGTTTATAAATAGCTATGCTAAGTCATGTAAAAGATACTCTTCAAAAGTATTTTTAGAATATATAATCTAGTTAGTAAAAAGATATTGAAGATTCAAATATTTAATTATATTATTATTATATATTAGGTATTTAAAACACTCCTCAGTTATTTTTAAAATGTACCTACCAAAGGAAACTGACAAAAAGTTATTTTAAAATAAACGTTTTATTACATTTTCAAAGCATTGGGTTTTGAAAACGTTTATCAATTTTTATTTTTTTATTATTCTATCTCCGGAATCTTCTTTACTTAATCTCATTTTCCTTATACCATTCACCAACATGGTGGCAACAACATCGTGGCCACCGAAGGCCATGCTATTATTAATATTATTATCTACACACATTTTTTAACACCGATTATCTCCTAGTATTTTCATAACAATGGACAATAATTTTTACTTTTGATAATAATATTTTGAAAATGCATTACAGTATAAATATAAATAATTGTTAATATTTAAATCAATATCTAACTTGTTAATAAGTAATTTTTTGGGTACAATTTTAGAGGAGGGGCGATGGCCCAGTTGCCTCTACACACGAGCTGCCACTGCAAAAAATTACTATACAAAATAACTATATTTATATGGTACTAATTATTATATCTTTTTAGTAATTTCACCTATAAAATAGTAATTCCAACTATATTTTATTTAACTATAGTCTATAATATTTTGTATTTTTTTTCCGTGCAGTCTTACCGCCTTTTTTTTCATTTTTCTAACAGCGCTCTACATTTTTTTTTCCATTATTAAATTTATTATACCCACAAGGAAAAAAAATTAGTTATTTTGACCATTTTTTTGATTTATTTAATCAAAATTTATACTAACATATGTGACAGCTATAGATTTAGTAGAAGTAAATTGAATTGGTTTAGTCACTAAATTATCGTAATTTCAACTATATTATTCAATACTATTAATTAACTATAAAAATTATTTGGTTCAACTATAGCGTTTAGTTAAATATTGTTGTCAATTTAACTAAAAGAAATAATTATTATTATTTTAAATTGTAGTTAAATTATTTGTTTAACTATAGTACTAAGTTAAATTTTGTAGTGAATTTAACCAAAAAAATAGTTAATTTTTGAAATAACTAAATTAATTGTAATATTTTAAATAACTACCTGATGTATATTACAAATTAATATTCGTGCATTATTTGATAGGTACAATTATCTTCGCAGTGCTTTTATAAAATATACAAACATATATTTATCTATGTACTTTATTTATATAATAAACGTATTATATTAATATAATTTATATGTTTTTTTTGTAAATAAATTTAAAAAATAAATAATTATTAGGTTTATTGTTAACAAATAGGTACAATAGGAAAATTGTTATAAAAATTATAAAATACATGTATTTAAATTATTGGTTATTATTATATAGATAAAGAAAATGTATTTATTATAATAATAGTATATTTACAATAACTAGGTATAAATTATAACATTAGAAATAATAGTTAGTAATATAGTTAGAATAAAAACTGTAATGATTATAATTGTAATGGTATAAAATTTAATCGATTAGAAATAGTACATAGATGAGTAGGATGAATATTTTCTATATTAGTTAAAAAAATTCACACTTTTGTGGAGTTCACATTAAAAGCTTGAAAATATTCATAAAAATATTCAGTATTAAATATTTTGCAAATTGCAAATAGTTTGTTTGAATTTGTAATAAAAATTGACTTGATTAACCCAAAAGATGGCATCATAAAATTATCATTTTATTATATGTATAAAAAAATAGACATATTTTTGCAATTATATACAATTCCTTTTATAGAAACCCATGTAATAAAAACAATATCTTCACTAAACAAATCAATTTTTTGGGAAAATCATAAAGTTTCAGAAGTATATAGTTGAATTAAAATCATAAAGTTTCAGAAGTATATAGTTGAATTAAATCATATGATAATGTTAAAACTGAACCGATTTTTATGTGATTTGTATACATATTTATATCTGTTGCTAAAAGTGTATAAGATATTTTTAATTATTATTTTATTGATTTTATTATTTATTGATAATGTTAATGTAATTTTTGTTCTTGATGTGATTGAATGATTTGTTTCTTTGAGCTTCTCCTGTTTTTTTTTTAAAGCCTATAGACCAAAAGAGTAACAATGGTCCAGAATTTTTAATAATTAATGGATAGTGAACCATATGGTGATGCTTTGGCTTTAAGTTTGTACGAAATAAACGTAAATACAAATCATGGTGTTCAGAAATAAGCGATTCAAGTAAAATTATGTCTCCTTCTCTTCTTCATTTACATAATAGGATATCAAGAATTTTCTTTAAAATAATATATAAAGACCATAATTTTGATTGTTCAGGAATCATATTTCTGATAAGTAACACAAAATATTTAATAAAACATAACATTTCAGAAGCAGATATTTTAAGACCTCCCTGACATTTAATATTTATATAAGTAATTAAAGTTGGCCTATTTCTAATGTCTGTTGGACCAAAATTAAAAGACTATTCTATCATTCAAAGTATCAATAGAAAAATATTTTAAATTAAAAAACATTTTTTTTTTATTAAAAATCCTATATCATATTTGTAAACACCCCCAACATGTCATGCATTATATCAATATTGTAATTACTAGTTACAGTAAAAGAATCAACTTCATTCCAAACACACGATTCCTTAATATCTGTAATTGATACATTATTAGATAAAAACATCAATAATGTAATTAGTTAGATTTCTTAAATTGTTATCATTTTGATGTAATTAGTGTTGGCATTCATTCTTAGGTGTTTTGTAAAATCTACATGAATACTTGGTATTAAAGTTTTCTACAAATCTCAATATTGAATGAAATCCCAAATTATCACTCAATATTAAACCTAATTTGAAGAATATGTTGTAAATTTTATTGTCAACAGATATTTCTATCCCTGTTGTTTCTATAAAATTCAATTTTGTTATAAGTTCTTTAAATATTATACTATTATCAAAAAAAGATTTATTGTCAGTTTTAAAGAGAAATACCAGAAAAATAATATCTAATGAAGAAACTAAATCTGGAGGTAAACAAGCTATAGAAGCATATACCGCACCAAGTTTTTGTACACCAGCATGTGGTCCTTATGGATTATTTACTTCAAAATCATTATAGTAAATGTACAGAGGTAAGATTATTCTGTTTACATTATTTAATTTACTTTTCCATAGATTCAATTGAAAAAAACAACTACTTACTAATTATAGATGAACTCTCATTTTCTTAAAATTTTTTCAAATAATTAAAAATCGTATCTAAGAAATTTTAATGTTCAAATTATTGTTTTAAAAAAAGTCTAAGAGAAATCATTAATAACTTTACTACTTTTGGTTCTAAAACTACTCTGCCATTATGAAATCTGTCGTTTAAGCTTTGACCAATAATTACATGGTTAGGTCGAATAAAAATCTCATATCTCCAAAATTTTGAGCCGATGATATTCAGTTTTAACAATACAAAATGAGTCGGAGAGTAAATTGAATATTCCAGAATATTCGAGAATAGTATAAGAAGAAGAAAAAAAATGATTTATTGAAATGTCATTAAGTAAATTGTGCACAATGTTTCGTGGTAATGAAATATTGCTGTACTATTTACTAATTAAACATAAAGCATAATTTTGTAATTCTTGTTGTAAAATGGTTGATGTATTATTTATTATAGGTGTTTCAGAAATTTTTTATTCTGCTTTAATTTTTAAATCAATATTATTAGTTGAGTCATTAGTCAATGATATTTGATATGACTATGAGTATTTACATGTTTTTTAAATGAATTTAATATTCCAAAATATCGAAAACAATTAGGTATTTAACAAATAAATTCAGATATTGCCTTTATTTCATGTCATATTTTAAGTATGTATGATTAAATGATTAATAGCTTGAAAATGAGAATCACATGTAAAACAACTAATTATTTTATTTGATACTGAATAATACTTTAATTTAAATGTTCAATAAAATGACAAATAATAATAATTTAATTAACATTTTCAATATAATGACAAATAATAACTATTAATTTGACTTTAAAGAACCATAAAACTTATAAATCTTTACTTAAGTTTTGCATTGATAAAAATTGTTTCCGGTTTTTAAATTTGAAATGTCAAAAAAGTAATGCCCAAAAAAATACCATACTTGCTCTGCTTGAGGAGAGTACCTAAGTTAACACATGAAATACCTAGTTTAAAACATAGATCTTTAAGGAGCTTTAAGAAAAGTTTCTAGTTGAAACTGAACATCGACGATAATTGTAAAATATTGCATAGAACTGTTTTCTTCATCTATTTTGGCAACTATAACAACGTACGGTTGTACAGTTTAACTGTAAATTAATGCTGAATCTATTTTTTGTCTGTGAGTTATTTTCAGCTCATTAACATTCTAAAATATTAAGCAAATATAAGTGGACTTATTATAATTATTAGGTAATTTTAATTATTCACCTTGATATTCATAATAAAAGTTCTAATCTATATAATAATCAAGTATCATTATTCCGTCTTTATATTTTTTTAATATGTTATTAATGTACTGACTAAGAGAATTTTCATCCAAGTTTATTCCTAAAAATTAGGTATAAGAAGCTAATTTTAATTGTAATTATAAAGAAAAATAATAGTGACCTGTGCTTTATGAAAATGATGATGAGGATGATTCATGTTGTTCAGTATTTAAAGATATGTGTTCACTATTTATAAAATTGAAATCGTTTTCAGTCATTATCATATCTAAATTTTGAATATCAATATTTGAAGGCTCTACTAGGTATATCTACAGTAGGAGAATTTGACAGTATTTTCTTGAAATATAAATTTTCAAGTATGAATTATGATTTAATTTTATAAATTCATTATACATTTGAATAGAAAATCTGACTACCTATATGTTATTGGTTCAAGTCATATTAAATAAGTATAAATATTAACTTTTGTGAATATGTGAGTAAGTAATTAAGCTTAAGATATTAAATTTAGGTACAGTATGCACTATACGTATATCTTATAAAATAATTCATAATTATTTTTAAATTAATTTTTCTCTTTCTATTTCTTCCCTTAGAGTTTGAAGATGAGCAAGGAATTTTGATTGTGGGCCAATTTTTGGAATTAGAGTACTAATAATATTTTCAGTAACATTTAAAAAAGCAATTTTATCAATTTCTCTTTCTACAAATAAAATTGTATGCAAATAATTAGTAATTATATATTATAAAATGCATATTGATGACACCCGGTGAAATTTTTCAACATATTTAGATACCACTTATTTTTTGGGTAAATTGTTATAGATATAATAATTTGTATCATAATGTTTAAAAAAATTACTTGTATGTATTGCATAATATTATATTTTACCTTTGAAGCATCAGACAAGGTAGTTAAATCCCCATATTTTTAACAAAATCCTATATTTAACACTCAAAATTAATAAAATATATCAAAAGTAATTCTAATCTTGACAAATGTATTTTATTGTATCTTTTCATATAACGTATGTGTTCTACAATACCATATAACCAAATATGTAGGTACAATATGAAATTAGTATTATCTTAGCTATGTTTTCCTATAAGAAAATTTGAAAAAAAAATTTAAAAAGTTTATTTAAGATTAGAGAAACAAGAGAGAACAAGGTACCTCATACGTCATATTACCGTATTTGTCCACTAGACTACAGAACGAGTCAACTTGGGTGGTAAAAATAAACATCTTAAAGAAAAACAGTAAAATCGTTAAATTACAAATTGCTATAACTTAATAAACCAAGTCTGACCGAAACATTTTATTTAATATTACATAATAATATTTATATTATATTATATTTTCACCATCATTTTTTTCCTCAAAAAGTTCATGAATTTAAAAAAGAAACATCCCTTAAACTAATAATGTTTCCAAATTATTTTCAAATTCTGCGGAGTTCTATATCGGACACGTATATACGTACTAGGAAATCTAATATTTTAGGAATTGTTTTGGAACATATTTCACATAAAAATTAATATATTAGTATTATAAGCGGTAAAGCACATTTAACGAGAATACCAAAGTAATATACGAGTAAAATAATAAAACATGAACGCGTAATAAATTGACATGATTTTGATTTTCCGATCAAAATATATTCATCACAACACTAGTATAATCAATAAAATAGGTACGTACCTGAATTGTACATAGTTTTATTATTCATTTCACAGTTTAAAGAACTTTTGAAAATAAGTCTTAAAATTAATGTGCAATCAATACGTCAATGATAATGATTACCTAACGGCTAACATAACCTTAAATACATAAGAACTATTTTTATATTTAACCTTACTATAAATAATAATAACACAGTCATTATCAACATAAATTAAATATTACTATAACTAAATAAAATAGTTAAACTATCTAACCATCTTACTTAGTAAGATCAACTAATATTTTAGTTGGTTTGATAAAATTACAATTAAAATTAACTACCTATTGAAAAGTTACTATATTTTTATAGTTATTTAAAGTATAGTCGATTGATTGTAGTAACTAATAAAATTATTCATTTAATCAAATTTACTTTAACTATAAAATAATAGTAATTTTTTCTATGAATATTCTAATTAACTCGACCAATTGCCACTGTCGGAAATTTTTAATTTAATAAGCCCTTAAAATATTCTTCCCATCTCTTTATTACTTTTTTGTCTTTCGTTATTACGCTCCTATCCTCATATTTTATACACTAAACATTTCTAATGTTCCTGGATTATGTTCTTTCTCGCACAGCCTCTACATTTCTTTTTCCCTTTCTTTTATTCCTAATATCTCATATTTCCCTAATTTATCTACATCTTATCTCCTGTAATTCTACCTACTACCATGGTTGTTTTCCCTCTGGCATACTACCTTTACTCTCGCTAACGACTTTCTTAGCAATCCGCTTAACACCCTCTGCTACCTCTGAATACCTTATTTTCGGACTACCAAAATGTCATTTTTATTATTGGTATTTGTATAATACAAAAATATTACCAAATACCTAGATATATAGTACCTATTTAATGTTAAATTGTATGAAATTTTCAGCAAACACTATACATCCTATTTCGAAATCTAGATAAATCATTATGTTGTTGTAAGTATGCTACTTTTGGAATTTTTCTATCTGTTTATTTTAAAAACAAAGATAAATATGTATTCAATTATACATTATTTATAGATAAAAATTATAGTTTCAGATTATAACATTTACTGTTAAGTTAATTAAGTTTGTATACTTTGTACAGAAAAACGTGATAATACAAGTAAATCATTTATTCGACACTCCTGATATATTATGCTTGCAATAACATGTTATTAATTCTCTTACAACACTTAGGTATGACCCATTTAATTCTCGACTGTTTACACGTTAATATTGTTGAAAGTATAAAATACATAATATAGTTTTATATGTATAGATACTTGTTTATATAATATAATACCTATATGGTTTAATATCACAATGTTAGTAATTCAAGAATATTATTAAACGTATTTATTTTATAACAAAATTTAGGATGTTTTGAATTAAATACAATGTTACGTTTTCTGGGTTTGCACATTTTATTTTGCATGTGCAATTGACAAGCCATTTACAATATTTGTTAAACCAAATTAAGATTAACTTTGTCCAGAAGTTAAATGCTCTGTTATTCGTAAAATATTGTGTTCTATTTTATACATAACCTTATATTTAAGATTCGTCGTTGAAATGATGGCTCACTAAACTTTTCCATTTTTGATCCATTGAACTTTTATGAAGGAAACTCATTTAGAAATATTATTACTACCTACATATTTAATTATATTTTGTTAATCAGTAATATTTATTCAAGTAGGTACATAGTTTTATTCAAGTAATAACTTAAACAAATTATATGATTGCTCATTATAATATTTGTAAAAACTAAAATGCAAACACTAAATTATAATATCATACCTTATCATAATACCTTTATACGTTTTATGGAATGTTTAAGACTAATAATGTTATAACATAATATTTTTTTATTTCATATTATTTGTAATTATATACGCAATATTTTTTTCCACATAAAACACCAGACATTTTCTCAGTTATTATTTTTATTTAGGAATATATATATTTTTTAAAGTTAATTTTAAATTATTATATTATTAAATTTATTAAAAAAATAAAAATTAATTGAACACAAAAAAAAAAAAAATAAATAAATATTAAATAAAAATCTATATTTTATTTTGATAGTTGTATTACTTATAGGTTTTTATTTTTTTAAATAAATTAAATTCTGACGTAGAATATGTTTTTGAAAATACCTATATATTTATAAATGTAATATGTAATAATTATCAAGTGAACCAAAATGCATTTTATTAATATTTAAAACTTAAAAAGGGGGAGTAGTTTGTATATCCTATAATAAAACTTCCTAGCTGTCTATTCATAGACAGACTTTATTTTAAATTAAAATGCTTTAAATAATAATCAATTGGTTCATTATTCTATATCGATAAATCAAAATTTTCAAAAAATAAAAATAAAACTGTTCTTTATCAGAACATGAAGTTGAAATTGTACGGATATGGCCATTTCTTTGGCTTGATATCTCTATTTTAAGTAGATTAATTCAAATTTAAAATTTTTTAATTTTCTAGTCTATGATTTAAATTATATAATTATGACGAATTATTTTTACTATACATTTCTAAAGTATATTTATATAACAATAAATTAGTATTAAATAAAACATGGAATTGATATATTTGCTTACAAATATTATTTTTAATGCTAAATTGTAGAGATAAAATTATGGGTACCAAAACTTATAATTAATTTTGTCATTAATTGGACTGGGTCCTTTCAGTTTTTACAAAGCATTTAATAGCAAATAAAGAGACAGATTTAATGAAAAAGGCTCAGGCGGCAATTGTTATAAAGGACCCATTAAAAGTCGACGAATAAAATAAAATAATTCGTTCCAATACTGATTGTGGAAGTTGGTCCATCGTCCCTTAATTTGGTCCTCGAGGATAATATATTATTATTATTATTTTAAATTTTAATGCAAAGATGAATTATTGTATTCGAAAGACGATTTTGAAAGAAGTTCGGTTAGTATAATATTATTAAAAGAGAAAAAAAAAATCAAAAAAAAATCCAGTCAGTAGGGTGTGGAAGTACTGTTATCGTCGGGTAAGATACTGGTGGTGAATATATTGAGTTTGAAAGCAATGATAAATAATTTCTTTCTATATAAAACGATTTTGATAGGAGTTTCGGTGTAATATTTAAAAAAAAAAATGTTATGGTTAACCATGAATTATTTTTGTTATTTTGTATTATTTCAATTATAAATATGTTTCCGGTTTAAAAGGTAATATTTAAATTAAATTTTTTTTTCAAAAACCGCAAAATTACCTCTTCGAAGTATCAACCAGAACACATTTGATGTCGGAAAGATGTTTACTCCAAAACTCCTACCAGACTTCTTCGACCCAAAAATATGTATGATGTATGCAAAAAAAAAAGAACACACATCAGCTTTATACCAGTACCGTATATATAATTTTTAATGGGAGGGGGTTAGTAATTTAAATAATAATTGCCTTAAAAATAACCTCACAATAAAATAAAAAAAAGAACACGAAGAATGGCTCTGACTCCCCCATACCCCTTGTATTCGACGTTGCTTAAAACCAATACTTTGTTCGTTTTGATCAAAATCTAAAATAACTGCAGCGCTTATGATATAATTTTTAAAATTAGCTAAAATTATTATATACATTGATCATATCTATACATTTTGGTTTACTTGTATGGTATTCATTTTATTGACCTCCAAAATTTAGATCTTAGGGATATTTTTTTACCGCACTCACGTATAACATAATTTTTTATAATTATTTATGTCTAACATCTAATTCAATTGAATTAAATTAATTTTATATATATATATATATATATATATATAATAAGTACTCATATAGAATGTCAATAATTAAAAGATTAAATTGTATATAAACTTCCAGTACGATCTATTTGAATTATTTAAAGTTCAACATTATAGAATTTAAGAAATACTTTTTGATAAAAAAGGCTAACTCTTGCAATTAAAAATAAGTTAGTAGATACGTAATAATATATTACACTAGATAAATAATATAACTTAAATGTATTTTTATTGAATCACATCGGGGCAACGTCATGCACATAAAAATGTTTACACTACCTATTTGCTGAATATTAGATACCGCCCGTGAATAATTTTTGAATTTTTTTTCACATCTTAATAAGTAAATTGGTAATATATTATTATATTTACCTTATATTATTAAACTATATACTTTTTTTTGCTATTTTCTTTTTTTTTTTACAATAATTCTCAATAAATACTGCAAGTGTCCAATGAATACGTTTGCAACAAACTATTATACAATTATTATTGTTTACTTGATATAAAAGTGTACACTGAATTAAATATCATTGGTAGAATTAACAATATGCAATAATCAAATTTTAACAAACAAATATTTGTTGAAATAATACAATTTTTATTATTTTAATTTATATATTGTTAAATTAATAAAAAATGTGTTTACAATAACAAATTCATTTTGTAAATTTCACAAAATATATAAGTTATAATTTAATAAAAATAATTTGTAAAATTAATACAGATTTTATTATTATAA